>JAMQGT020001649.1:0-55168 GCA_024447675.2 Pterophyllum scalare | reverse complement strand
GCTGCACTCCTCTGCATTTGGTCTCATCGGCATGCAAAGCACTGGACAAGAAGCTCTGGAATCACGAGTCCTGAAGGGAGTCCACCACAGAAGGGCTGAAGACATGCAAGTACCTTTTCTCACATTTTAACTAAAGCATTCCTTTTCTCAAAGCACAGAAAAAAAAAAGAGAATTGCATAAAGAGATGTCAGATCTAAACAAGGCCAAGAGTATGTGTAGTGTCACTGCAAGACATGCTCAGAATTTTTCTTTTAATCAGATGGTCCATGTCATAATGTCCACATGCATCTGCCTGTTCATTTGCAGCAGTCTCAGCAGAACCTCTGGACATCCCGAAGTCTCTCACTCTTTCCCCTCCTATGAGTCTCTCTGGATCATGTTTGATTGACCCAATTAGGCAAGTCCACTGGGTGATGCTTACTGCTTATTAGGTGTGTCTCCCATTGGCTTACTCAATCGCATGCAGTATGTGAAAGAGGTGCAGAGCAACCTGGAAGAAGGCTGACACAGGCCTGCTTTCAAATGCAAATCAAACCAAAAGGATTGTAACCTGTGGCAACTTCACCAGCTGGTTTTAGTGCCCATCTGAACAAGTCTTTAGTAGGTCACCGGTTTGGAGAAGTATTTAAGAAACCTTAATAAAGGCAGTAGTGCAGTAGGGCTCTCGCTCGTCTGTTGTTAGAGTAGTTTAAAATATCTCATAGATCAATTTCTCCCCATGTGTATTTCAGATGCGGAACATTTGTGACATTCTTTCAAGACATAATGAAGCAAAGATTCAATGAGTATGAGCTGTAGAGAGGTGGGATGTTAGAGAAGTGAGCAGCAGAGCATTGTGTTAACAGAATGGCAGGTGAACTCCCTTGCCTGACGGATGGAGGGGAAAGGGTAATTTGTGAAGAGACCTACCTGCCAAGATGATGAAGAGTTCTCCTTTGTTGATTTTCCCAAAAGTGTCTCCCAGTCAGGAGTCATAAGAGAGCAGAGCCGTACAGTTGGACAACCTCCACTTGGCATTTAGGGAGGGCCTTAGTCCTTTTCTCTGAAGCTTTGCGTGTGCATTTAAAATAAAGAATATCATTATGTTTTGATAGAAATTCTCTGTCACTCGCAGAAGGTAATGCTTCTTCTCAGTGTGACATTGCTGCCTTTGGGCTTACTGTATGACAGTATTTGTAAATAGATTAAACTTTCCTTAAGGAATGCACTAGGCATTCAGTAACCTAGACAATAGCTCCTAATTTGGTAAGGAAGATACAAGGTGTTCATGCTGCTTGTTGTTTAAACCATGTAGAGTGATTAATGTCTGGAACTTTAACCCAGAGGTTTGGAATATTCTAAAGTTTATTATATAAGCAGTCATTATCACTGAATAAAGTTGTGTTTTAGAAAGTTACATTCAACAGTTCTCTTTCCAGTGTCCAAAGACACTTGCTCAGATACGTCCACAGAATAATAGAAATAATTTCAGCATGCTTTTTAAAATTCTCTTTTGGCTGCTCAACTTTTTCATGTCAGTTTCTGGAATAATATTTTCTATGGTTGCATCACGGTGTGACTCACAGATAGTTTGAGGGTTTGTCTAAAGTCCAGATGGATTTTGGCTGCTGCATGTTTGTTTTATTGAAATGGGTAAGGTGTTTACTGAAATGATGCGTCATTGCCATTGCCTGTGATATTTTCATGTTTTCAGCAAAGAGGGAAAGAGGGTTGAGATTTTTCAACATCTTTTTTTTTTGCTTTTAGAAATATGTGTGCAGTTTGCAGTAAAAAGTCTGCCGAAGTTACTCTGCAGACCTATTACGTGGGCACTGAAGAGTTAGGCGCAGCTCACTGCAAAGTTCTTGCAATTTATGTTCGAATGTGATCATCTTTTATAGTAACTTTTTACAGTCATTGTGTCTTCATGAGTTTCAAGAAAGAGGAAGCAGGTTTGATGTGAAAATTACACGTTTATAGTTACTGGAATTGCAGCGAATTCAATTTAGGTCGCTGCAATCTGCTGTTCTTTAACCGTTTTCGAAATCCTCTTTTGCACATTTATTAAAATGTGAAGTATTCAAAGCTGAGCTGTTTGCTTTTTGATTTTGAGATAAAATTATGCTTACACCCGATAAGGTGACTTGGAACAGAAATGCCATAATTTCCACTGTAGTGGTGTCACATTTGATGATAGGTACCTGTACAGAAGTTCTTGAATACTGCTCACGCACATAGTTGTAGACAGGTGTTGTTTTAACAAACAGCATGTACCTAAGCACATCCCTTAAGTGAGATGAAATCAGGAACACATCGGGATCCCCATCTGTCATAAAGAGATGGAGGCTGGCCCAAAGGAACTCCAACAAGTAGACTCAGTAAAATCAATAATAGGACTGCATATGTAATGTGCTGTCAGACTTCATGACGGTGCAACATCCTCATTTGTGCCTAATCAAATTTAATTAGAAGTTGTAAAGGCTTTATGACACACATCCTTTGAGCAAACTGTTCAGAGCTGTAGTAAAGTTAGAACTGCCTTTACCGATCTCAGACAAATACTTTTTTAAAAAAAATTATTTATTTAGAATTGTGTCTTTCTGAAAGAGGTGTTGAAGGATGATTCACTCTGTTCAGTGAAGTACACAACTTGAAATTTGCCATCTGATCTGAACAGTAGCCATTGTTCATTTCTGTACTTCCTGTAATTGTAGACCTGACAAATGTTGGTGGGGGTTTTTTTGGATTTTTTTTTTGAATAATTAAGAATTTTCAATGAAAAAAGTCATTTTATGTTACCAATAAAAACTACAGCTGTCCATTTTCTAGTTGTGAATGCAAGTGTGATTAGTAAGGGATCCTATTGGCTCCTGAATTAAATTATTCCCATGTATGATTAAGAATTTCTATACAGGATCCTGCTCGCTTCATGACAACGTGCCCCAGTCACCTACAATAACCAGAGTACAGTATACTTATATTAGTGAATACAGTGAACTGATCTATGTATGTAGGTAGTATATTTCTGACTATGTCAGTCCAGCAATTGAGGCAGCGATACAGAATATATCTGAATTCCTTTCTCATCAGTGATAACATTCATTAACATTTGCAACATTTCTTCACTTAAATAACTTCAATTAGGGCTACACTATGTGAAAAGTCAAGAACACTTTAAGCAAACAAACACAACAATTATTAGAATGATTAAAATATTTAACCTTTTCCAGCAACATGGTGGCTTAATTTTTGTTTATGCTGAATTCAGACATGCTATAATGTTCAACATACACACCATTGTACATCTATTTGTAATATGTGAAAGCACATTGCTTCTACTGCAACACTGTGTAGGTATATAACCTCAACTGTTCAGATATGTAACTTTTTAAGCTGAAACCGAGAAGGGTGATTTATTCATGTCACATTCTTGTGGTAATTGTGGTAACATTTGGATTATCTGGACTATTTCAGGTTTATTTGTACTTTTTTTGTGAATTATAACAACAAACCAAAAAAAAAAAAAAAAAAGCAAAAAAACAAATTTGCTTTTTTTGGTGCCCATGATGCTGTCTGTCAGAGGACTGACACACTCTCACAGTTGTCACAAGTGCTCTGTCTCGTGTCTCCCCTTGGACTGCATTAGTGTCAGCTTGTGCTCTGCTCTACTCATTGTGTGTAATCATTTCTTTGTCTCTGGTGCCCTGACACACACCTCACTGCATGCAACTTCCGCAGTCCCACTGGTTCCCCACCACCAAATCTCTTGCCGTCCCCTGCGCCACTGAACTGCACTCGCCTCACACCTAAAGGGATTGCTGTCACATTGAAAAGGCCAGGCTTTCTATGCCTGACAACTTGCATATTTGTACACCATGATGCAAATGTTTCCCCACTGATATTGTTTTGTCACTTAATGGTGACCCCCACTAGTGTGCCATTAAGAACTAGGCATTCCACAGTCGTGCAGAACCAAGGCATTTCTGCAAACTCGTCCCCATACGACATTTTCAATACGTGTCCTTCTAGTTATCTGTGTGCTATTGTATGCTGCACAAACCCATTTTCTGCTTTATTCGTCCCCTGCTGAAAGATTTTGCTGGGAGCCCATGGGGGGTGACAAGAGCCCTTCAACACTTTCTCACTGAAAACTTTCTGCTATTGTCTGCGGTCTTATTTCTGTGTTAAGATGACACCTGGGAATAATCCCGGGGGGGTTGACATAAATGGAATTCAAATTAACTGGATTAAATGCTATAATCATAACAGGCATAATAACTATTACAACTCTGGATATGTTTTGATTAGGTCTTTCATTTCATCTTCTCTTGTTTTGTTTTTGTTGGTTTTTTTTTTTTTGTTATGCTCAGATCTGAATGAACGAACATGTTTTTGGAATAAAGCATTAAATGGAAACAGTTCTTATGTGATGACCCAAATTATGCCAAGCACACATTAATTGGGAGTGGGACTACTTGGGGACAACCCCCAATTTCTATGAATTTAGACACCTAATAAAATAGATATGATCCAAAAAAAGAAACATCAGCAGAAACTCTTGTTACCTTTGAAATAATTTGCATTGATGTGAAGTGTAATGGATCTACTTTCCAGTGCTGTGTGCAACACATGGAACCATATGGTGCTATATTCTTTTGCTGCCACTTAAGGAACTGGCCTGTCTCCATGTACATAGTTTACTTTGTTACCTGTCACCACCTCTGCTTTGAGAAACTTTGTGTCAGCAATCACTGTCATTAGTCACATGGTTGGGAATAAACTGCAGCCTTTCGCTTCTTTTAGAGCTGCGCAGGCAGAGCTGTCACAAAAATCACTGGACAACATCTTTAAAGCTTTTCTGGTGATGTGTTTTAAATATACCTTTAGTTTAGCTTTCTGACTGTCGACATCAGCAGCAGAGACATTTTCCTGTGAACTATTATCTATGAAAATACAAATCTGAGAAGGTTGAATCATCCTTGAAAGTTAATAACTGTTATTACGGTGTCTAAAGCAGCGTGTTTTTTACATAATGCAGTGATCAGTTTTTTTCACAACTTTTTATTTTAAACTGATATTAAGTCGAGATCAAGTGTGGACAACTGGATAGCGAGAATTTCTTGTCATCTTTTGAAACATTTACTAGAGGTCAGAGGGATTAATTGAATATATTCCACTTTTCCATACGAGTGCTCTACAACTGTAAGAAGCCTTGTCTCAATTTTATGCAAAATTTGAGGATGTGTGTGTGTGTGTGGGGGGGGGCATTGTCTGTTGAAACCGCTTTCAAGGACGTGGCATGCATAAAGCTTTAATACCTGGGGGGATTTTTTTTTCTTGCTTAATTGTACAGTATATAGAATAAAGTACATCCTCTTTCCTACCTTTTTTAATTAATTGTGAAGACTATGATGCTTGCATACTTATGTGAACGCAGTTTCTAAATAGGTACAGGGGAGCAGAGGAGCCATATGGTGTTGTTTGACATGAAGAAATTAGGCCACCAATGCTGTCTGTTCATTGTCACCAACTTGGCCACCTGCTTTGCTTCCACAGTGGGTGAACTACCGTGGACTGCCTCCCAAGTCTAACTTGTTATATCTGTATAAAACAAGCCTTAACAGAAAACCAAACTACTTAGGCGCGAGTCAAATTTAGATACAAATTAGCTAAAAAATACCAGTGGAGGGTGCTTGGCTTTCCTCCAGAGAGTTCAGTATTTTGTCTAATATTAAAGGTAAACAGATATGTTTGTCTGTGGCTTAAGTGTGATGACACAGATGGTTAGATTGGCCCCTGCCATATCCTCTTAGGTTGTGTCCTTGACGTAGCGATTCTGGATAGTAGTGCCAAAGCCCACACACTGAGTGGCCTTACTTTTAAAATGGTGTCCAACCAATATTTTTTCACTGTAGCCAGTGTACTGTATGCAGGACATTTTTCTTTGAGCCTTCCTCTGAAACAGATATGCATGCACTAATTTCAGCAGACCTACCAAGGTATTCTCGCTCTAAGGCCACCTTGTTACGCTTTGTTTGCATTGCGTAGTCACTGCCTTGAATCTACTGAGTCGTGATATGCTGGTGGGAAAAACATATGGTGGGACTAAAGCTCAGACTTTCAGTCAGCAGACACTTACTTAGGTCACATTACAAGCTGCCCCGTACCACTCAGAATAGAGCAGAGAACAACCTCTGGGGACAGACTACACACTCTTCCCGAGGCACTTAATTTTTTTTGGTGTCTGAATTAATTTTTCATCATTGTGCTCTAGACTCAGCAAGGCTCCTTGGTTTCACTGATCTGCAGTGGAGTGAACTGTCATATCCTTTTGGCAGCAGCTCATAGGCTCCACGCAGCTGCTATGTTTGTGGCTTTGGTACGATGACACAGATAGTTATTTAGATTGTCCTCTGTCGTATCAGCTTAGAATGTGTCCTTGACTTTTGGATGCTGGGATGGAGTGCCAAAGCCCACACAACACCAGGCAACTTTACTTTAATACTCCTTCCAACTAATGATTAACTATTTGCTGTCAATACTGAGGTCCATTTCATTTTACTGGTAAGTTTTCCACTGAATATTTTCCAGACACTGCAAAGTGAAATTATTTACTAATTTTCAGCACAGTATCAATACTGCCTGTGGCTGAATTTTCAGATTTTTATGTGAAAGCCTTGAATGCCCGAATGTACGTAATCTGCTTTGTATCAAAGAAGATAACCAAGGTTAAATACATCACACGGTTGTATCCTCTAAAACCCCGGTAACATATTTTTTCCATGATCCACCACGAAGCTCTGATGACCCCTCCCTTAAACCTTTGCTGTTGACAGGTGATGAGTATTGGCACATGTCTCAGCCTTTGGATATGAAGAGGTAAAAGGTCTCCTCAGATGATTTGGCCCCATGAACAAGTCTTCCAGGCCTTTGCTTGAACCTTGAATGTGCCAGATTTCGGCCTCGTTCTGGTTTTGCAGGGAGGTTTTTACTCGCTGCGGCCCCACGGAGCCCGAGGAAGGATTAAAGATTGATGAGAGCTCTCAGAATCAGTTTATTGCTCCAGAGATCTTTGCTTGTGTTATGAGTGGGTAGATTGTGTTGCTGTTTTGCCTCATAGAAGTTCATGAGGCTGGCACAGCAAAGGAGTGTTTGACAATCAAGGTTAGATTGTTTTTTTCCCCCCTCTCGCTTTCCTTTTTTGGCACAGTAGATTGCTAGCCTTTGGATTGCCGGAGAACTGAGAGTGGGCAATGGTACAGTATATTTCTGGTGTGAAATGTGATGAAATACTTGTGCTATCAGGAAGAGAAGCTTTCATATTCCCACCGACTCATGCATTTTCCCCGACTTCAAAGTTGATAAGGGTTACACTCACTCACTATTGCAGATAATACCTGGACCATCCTGAATAAATTCTCACTTTGGCCTCTTTTTGCTTCACTACATCTGTCTGAAAGGAACATGAAGTGAATCAGTTCAGCTTTAGTGAAAGGATATAATACTTTTCGCTACAGTTGAATTTGTAGGTGCTTACTGTATGTTTAGACTCTCTGCTGTTTATGATCCCTCATAAAAAAAACTTGCAATGAATACAGAAGTTAGTGAGTCCATATCACAGAGAAAAAGTAGTTCAATATTTCTTCTCACATCTTTAAACGCCTGAAGTTAAACAGACTGACCTCTCGGACCATAGTTATGCGAAGAATAAAAAAGCCAATAAACAAACAAAAGAAAAACCTGTGTGTTAATTATTAAGCAGATGAAGAGATCCCAGCTGGCATCATATTATTACTGTAAGTAAGAAACTTTAAATTTACAATCTAGAAATAAAAACTTTAAATTGGAACATAAGTGTTTGACTGAGGACTTCCAGTCCTGTCTAATTAATTTTTCATGCGCCTCTCTGTCCTGATACATTTTGAATATTAACACAAAAACTCATCTGTCTCTAACTTTAAAATTAAATATGTCTGCAAAATCTTATATCTGTCAAGCCTTATTGGACACATTCAGAGCAGACCTGAAGCAATGATAGAAATCTCTGTGGGGGAAAATAACAGACTGTATTACAACACGTTAATTTTTTGGTGTTGAGTTTAATTTTTCATCCATGTGCTATAGACTCAGCATGGCTCCATGGTTTCACTGATGAACAATGGAGCAAACTGTCATCTCCATTTGGCAACTACTCACAAGCTACACCCGGCTGCATCCCGCAGCACAGGGTGTAAGGGGGAAGGGGACCTGCTAACAACACAGGGGTTTATTACCTGGGAAATTAATGGTCTGAGAGACTAAGATGTAATGGCTGAACCATCTGCAAGAAATCATCCTAGAAAGGACCTATCCCCTTTACTATCTGTATCTGTCTATTCAGCCATAATGCTCCAGCAGCATAAATCAGTGAGCTAATTCATACTGTTAAGGTGAAGACACCACAGTTAGCACACACAACCTTTTGATTGATTACCTGCAATTAGAGTTAAAGATCACTGATATTTTTTTCCTTCAAATTTTATAAATAAGTTACAAAACTACATATTCCAAAAATATATGAATGTTTCTTGATTTTGCATGATTGTTTCCCCCCCATGTTTTGTCATATTACTTTTTTGACCTTTTGCAGATGCTTGAATACTACAGTGTGAGTTACTAGGTGAAGACTAGAGCTCAGTGGAGTAGTTGATGTCATTACTGGTGCAGGCCTGGTTTCTATGGAATGGTTGAGCTGGGCCATACATGATTGGCTAACAGGGTATTGCGCAGAGCCAATAGAATTCTTAGGTTGCATGTGTGTGGAGCACGCACTCACCAATAGTGAGTGAAGAGGCACCCCCTGTTGCATGGTTGTAGAATTTGCTCTCCCGGCTCCATCCTCCACCCTGCTGGGGCTCACTAGTCCATAGTTTTTAGAGATTATAACCTACAGTAAAGGACCAAGAGGCCTCAACAGTATTCTACTGTGACAGCAGATTTACTCCATAAACCCAGAGGATGCTGTAGCTGGATTTTGTTGCACTGCTACTCCATGTTCACGGTCTGTTCTGTGAACTAGGCATTGTGAATGTAGAGCAGAGAGAAGGGACTTGATGAAAATCAGGCATTTTACCATGAAGAAAAAAAAAAAAGCTTGCCTTTCTTGATAAAATTTGATGGGATTATGCAGATGATCATGCTATGGGGAACCTGGAGCCAAACTTTCTCCAACTTCATTAATTGCTACAAGAGTCCACACTGTATTTGCAGAATTTGAAAGCTAATAATTCAGTCTTTAGAAGGTCATTTTGCAGTAAATTAAATAATTTGTTATTAATTAAATGTGAAGTCTATTATTGCCTATTAACAATTCAAACGTGGTAATGGATCGTTTGCTAGCTTGCAAAGAGAGAAAATGAAATGATTTTTTTTCAAATTTATACAAAAACTGCTTTCAGTGGTCATAAGTTTTTAATCATTCTCACCAGCAGCATTTCTTTTTCTTTTTTTTTTCTGAAAAAAAGGAGAAAGAAATAGGCCTATCTTCAGCGGCTGCAGAATTGGCAAAATTCTACGGCACAACCCACAAATTTCTCTTCAGCTGCTAATCATATCCTCAGCGCCATCCACACTTTTTTTTTTTTTTTGTGAAACTGTGTTGCAGTCGCTGTTTGCCACGTATCTGGTGCGCACATCCTCGCCTAAAAATTCTCATCCCTTTAATTGAGCCGTTAGCCAAGCTGCCATTCAGCCCTACATACTACACACGTCCCCTCAGCTGACAGGATGCAGAACCAGGAGGTTCCTCATATGAAAAGCTCTGACCTTTCTTTTGTGGTGCAATCAAATGGGGCTGTCTTGGTCCTTGGCTCTGAATAATTAATTCCTCCCCTCAGTAGGAGTGTTTGCTAAACAGTGGGGTCCTCGGCAGTTCACTTTTTCTGCACCACTGCCACTGCACCCTAGGGGAGAGACGAGTGTATGCTTTAGTCAGACTTAAGATGTGCCTTTCAGAGAAAAGAGAGACAATCAGGAGATATTGGAAAGCCTCTCTTTTCCTTTTTTCTTCACAGAGAAAAAAACAAAAAACAAAACCAACAACCTGATACAAAAGGAACCAGTGAGCAAACTTTGCATAATTCTTTGGCACAAAACAGTGGGACTATTTGTTGTCAAAAATGGTACAAAATATGCCTCATTACACTTTTTTTCCCCTAAAATTAAGGTTCCTATTATAGCAGAGTACCTGTGCATTTGCAGTAAATTTCTCTGAAATGCCAACTGTTATTTGTCACCAACACATTCAGGACAAGAGGTTAATTTAACTTTAGAGCCCTAATGTAACGGTCAGCCCAGGAGTGGATTGGTTTGCTTAATATCATGCCCCCTGCTGCATTTGCCTCGTAACAGCGTCATCTCCACCCCAGTACACACTCTTTCATCATCCACAGAGGAATAATATATTGTAGGGTGATGCTCCTGAACCATCCTCCACTGGCAGTGTGTGACAGGCACTTTGATCTCACTGTGAGAGGCTGAAGCTCCAGGAGAAATTATCAATGAGATGGGGAATGCGAGAGACAGGAAAAGAGAGGCAGCAGGAGTGGTCTGTGCTGTGTGTGTGTGTTGGGCTCGTGTGTTAAATATAGTCAATCCAATTAGAATATGAAATTCATAATTTAGGCCCCACAGCTTATGAATCTGTAAAATGGAAAAACTAAAATCACAGCACTGATGAAAAACTTATTTGCTCTTAGACTATAAGGCCACAATAAACTTTGCCTTTGTGGTGTCTTAATTTCACAGTGTTACTCTGCTGGCACCCTGCAATCACATCATTTATCATATTGCATAAGGGCAGTGCAGGACTTTATTATAGGAGACAAAAACCTTTTCTAAACTTCAGTCAGAGTGTTATTTAAGCCTAACCCCTTGATGAAGCATTAGCAGTGATCCACACTGGGTCTGCATAAAAGCCAATGCATCTGCGGTAGTAAATAATAACCTAACCTACTTTTCACTAGCAAATAACAGATGATCAAACACATTTACTGAGCAACAGTGTATTTGTCACCATCGAGTGGTGAAATGATGATGAAAACCGTGCTTATTTATTCATAAAAATAGAGCATTTGTTGTCTTTGAGAAGCTCATTTTTACAAATAAAAGTACATCTTTGACAGCATATTTCAAGGAATCTTGACACTGCTTTTTCTCTTAGGAAAGACAAATACTTGTAGTACAATTCATCATTATTGAACAGTGTTTTAAAAGATGAGATTTCACATTTAAAGCAACATTCAGAAAATATGTAGTTGAATATAAAAATCTATTTTGGACCTTGTAAATAAGAAATGTAAAAAATAAAAATAAAAAAACTCTAGAAAATGCTCTTTTGCATTTGTCAAACCACATTCATATGACTTACTCTACAGTAGAACAGATACATGTGCATGGCTATATCAAGCCGAATAAAGCGGTCCCTCCTGTAAATGTTAAATGACTTCAAACAGATTTTGACTGACCTTGCAATTCTTGAAAAATCTAAAAACAACTAGAACTATAAATGTAAAGCATGCCTAAAGACACATGAAGCAACAGAAATATAATTTTATAAGAAGCCTCTAAGAAGTCTAGAGGGAAAAAAAACAGAACAAAAGCAAAACTGTGAAGTACAAAGCAATATATATCCTTTTGTAAAACTAGGGAAAACACTGGTTGGCACATCTGCATATGAAAAATTGCAGCGTAATGAAGACATATTGGCCCATAGAAATGTTATTACGGGCAGGGAGGGGATTGTTTTTTCACTGGGAGATCAGAGATGGTGCTGTCCTCAGAGCTGCTTTTAGTCCTGATCTCATCTGTTTGGCATGAAGGGGGAGCTGTGGCTCCTCCTGTCTGACCAAGGTTAAAGCTCCGGGCTTCACTGTGTGCCTAGTACATTTTCTCACACTATTCTGGCTGCGCTGTGCCACATTGATTTAAATGTATCTGTTGAGGGGAAAATAATCAATGCAAATTCCCTGGCAGTGCAGCCAACAAATAAGACTTGTCTGATTCATCAAGCGGACATTGCTATAAAGACCACTCTTTCTCTTTTGTCCCACTTCTCCCTCTTTCTCTCTCTGTATTTCTCTCTCTCGCTCCCTTCTCTCTCACCTCTGGGCCACTCCACCCTTTTTTTCTCTGTTCACCTTTCTCTGTCTATAAACTCTTAGGCTGAATTAGTGGAAGGAGCTTTATGTTCATACATATACTTATGGAATTTCATCATAGCCATTTAATAAAGGTAGGTGCTAATATAATTTAATTTGAAGTAGGAGATTTATTTGTTATTATTATATATTATTATTATTATTATTACTTTGCATGAAACTATTCGATAAAGGAAATTCTGTGCAACCACCCTGTAATCTTTTGCTTATCAGTCGAAATGTTATAAAAATGTATTCTAAATCAATAGAAGTAATGCGTGAGATTTGTATTTATGTCCAAAGTTTAATCAATAATGATACAGTTATTTATTTGCATATTTACATTTACACAATTTTATTGTTCATCTAAAAGATTTCTTTAAAAAAAAAAAGCCCCAGTTCTTAACATCTTGCATTAAAAAAAAGTAAGTCAAGATGTTTAAGAGGAAGAAAGTCTCACCTGACACCTAACCTTAACATTTTGTTTTGCTCCAGCTTGAACTTGGTCAAATAGTCTGGCTTATAACAAGGGCAGAGTGTAGTCTGTTTATGTAAATTCACTACATGTGTGAGAGAAATAAAGGCAGGGGCTATTTGGAAATTCCTGTGTGATGAAAGGGAAAGAATATCCCCCAAAAAATGATTAATGTGGTGTTCAGGTACACAGAAGATTGAGTGATCCTGTCATCATGCCATATGGTACCAATTTATTCCAGCAAGCATAAGGCAAACGCAGTGGAGGAGCTCTCAAGACTGTGCTCCCAACACTTCTGAAAATGGGGGAAAAATACACACACACTATATATATATATATATATATATATATATATATATATATATATATATATATATATATATATATATATATATATATATATATATATATATATATATATATATATGCTCATCAATTTTGTGATACTGATTATTACTGTACATAAAATGTATTGTTGGATTTAGAAGACCTCATCTCGCATGTTCCTGCTTGTCCTCATTAAAGTGTGAAAGTTGCCTAAATTTTGAGGGGGAGAAAAAAGACCGTCTTTTTTCAAACTGAGAGCAGTAATTCCTCAAATCTGGTCCTGCAGAAATGTTATAGTGAATCCATTTTTACTTTGAGAGAATCTCCGGGTTTATTTGGTATAAGGTCACTTTAAAAAAATATGCATCCAGGTAGAGACGGAAATTTAGTTTGGATCTGACGAGCTTGTCAAATCAGAATGAGGGCTATAATTTGACACGGTTTGTTCATCCTCTTTCACTTGTAGAGACTCCCAAAAATAGATATTCTGAAGTGCAGAACACTCTGTGTACATCATTGACCTAAACATGAAACATTTTAAATGCCGTAATTTTATTTTAGCAATATAAATATTAAAAGAGCATTAACCTTGCTGCCAAAGCGAAGCTTTTCTTCTCTTAAAATGATCAGCATACACATCTCCCAATTCTGTTTTCATTTATTGTATACCGCAATAAATATGATGCAAATTTTAAGCTTATCATTTCCTAAAATCAACTATTCCGTGAGATGTGACTATCAAAGTCAGGTTTCATTTACCAGGCAGCCTATACAGCGCTTGACATTTTGTGACGTTGCTAAGATGAGTGCCCCATCGTCAAATCACGTGACCTCAGTATCTCCTTCTAATGCTGTTCCAACATGACTTTCAACTCTCTAATCTCCTATCTCGAGCCATAAGCGGAAATGAGAGTTTTTTGAAAACGCAGATGGCCACTGGCACGGGGAAACAGGTTAGGGAGCTGGACTCCTACCACTTTTCTTTTTCACTGCCTTGTTATTTGTTGCCTCACCCCTGCAGGGCATGCTGACAGGAACTGATAAACCTTTTTATGGGCTGAACTGAATTGGCTCCTATTATCCAAGGTGTGGAGCTGCTCAATGGTGGAAATAAAAGACTTTATCCACTGCCCATCTGCCCACCAGTCACTCTCTGCCCAGTTTTCAGGATTCCATGAAGCTGTGTCCAATTTGTACTTGTAATAGTTGTATATAGCTAGGTCAGGAAAAACAATGCTAGTGTCTTGTGAGAGAAATATGTTTTTTGCCAAATGCCTCATTTGAATACTGGCCTAATAGCTGCAGCTTTTGCCATGAAAAACAAATTGCAGACATAAAAATGGTTTAAAATATGGGTGTAACTGCAGTTTTATCACATGGGTGTGTATTTGGACATAGCGCTTCACAATGAACAGAGAAAATTGGCTTATAAAGGAGCGCACCCAAATCTTTAATGTCTGACATCTAATCAAGGAAGTAAAACCAAGGAAATATGTCAGAAATCGCTCGTGTGCCTTTTTGGTCTTCCGAAAGGAGATTCCACTAGCATCATAATGCCACAACACTGTTTTTCTAAAGTACGTTGTGGTTGTGAACTTTTTTATGCTAATGTTCCTAACGTGCTCAGATTGGGGTGCTTTTTTTCTGTCTTTGTGTGAGTATAGGATTGTGCCAATAGAGTCCTGTGAAAACAACATGTCATATTACACTGTGTTATTATTTATTTAATAAAAACTAAGCCAAAATGTAGACGCAATGTGTGGGAAAACTAAGTACACCCTTACTGCTTCCATAGGAATTAAGAGGTTAAATAGCAGCCAGGTGCAGACAAGTGCATTTGTCAGAATAAATGTGCTTGATTAATTTTACCATCAGCAAGTGTGACCAGCTCTGTGAAAGGGGATGTTTTGGACGTTTGCAGGTCCGGAGCATTCAGTTGCATCTTAACAGAATGCCAAGAAGGAAATATATCAGCAATGATCTTAGAGAAGCAATTGCTCAATCTCGGGAGGGTTTTAAGGCCATTCCCAAACTAACTAGTGTATATCTCTTCTTGGGATTGAACTTAGGATCTTTGGCCACATTAGGGAAATGTGTAAATGGCTACACTATTCTACAGTGAGAACAATTATTTACAAGTGAAAAATATTCAAGACAGTTGCAAATCTTCCCAGAAGTAGACTTTACAGCAAATTCAACCTAAGGTCAGACCATGCAATACTCAGAAATTTTTCAAAAAAACCCAAGAGCTAAATCTCAGACTCTTCAGGCCTCAGTTATAATATTAAATGTTAAAGTTCATGACAGTACAGTTAAAAAAAAGACTGAACAAGGATGGCTTGTTGGAAGGGTTGCCAGGAGAAAGCTTCTTCTCTCTTAAAAAGAACATGGTAGCATAACATGCATCTGAACAAACCACAAGACTTCTGGAACAATGTCCTTTGGAAAAATTAGACCAAAGTGGAGAAAGTTGGCTATAATACACAGCACCACATGAGGTGAAAACCAAACAGAACATATCAGCACAAACTCCTCACATCAACTGTCAATGGACACACCAACTGAGGGGGGATGATTCAGGTGTGTTTTGCAGCTACAGGACCTGGGTACCTTGTAGTCCTCAGTAACTCCTCTATATACCAAAGTATTCTAGAGTGAAATGTGAGGCCATCTGTCTGACAGCTAAAGCTTGGCCCAAATTGGATCATTCAATGGGACAATGAATCCCATGCACAGCAAATCTACAACAGAATGACTGAAAAATAAAAGAATCAAGGTGCTGCAATGACCCAGCTAAAGTGCAGACCTCAACCCGATTGAAATGCTGCAGCAGGACCTTAAGAGAGCTGCGTATAAACGAAAGCCTGCAAACCTCAATGAACTGAAGCAACATTGTAAAGAAGAGTGGGCCAAAAATTCTTCCACAATGATGTGAAAATTTCAAGTTGTTGCTGCTAAAGGTGCTACCGAAGGATGGAGCATGCTTAGTTTTTCACACACTGCTTCTTCATTTTGGCTTGGCTTTTGTTAGAGAAATAATGGCACAGCATAATATGTCACATGTTGTTCATCTGAGGTTGTATTTACCTAATGTGAAGATTTTTTTTCTTTTTATAAAGACTGTATTGTGTAAGTTTCTTTTCACCAAAAAGTAAGAAAAGTAAAGAAGCTGATAAATTCAAAGGAGGACCTGGTGGTGACTGGAATATATCAGAGCAATCATTTCATCTCATCTACTCTTGTTGTGCTCACATTCTCAACTGTGTTTCTTTGTACTTAATGTTACATGGCATCATTTATCATATCACAGTTGAAAAGAACGTGGCCAAGAGATACAAAACATAATACTTTGCAATATATGGCAACAAGGCCTCGGAAACAAGTCAAATCATGAATTATATTTTACTGCACGACATCTTTAAACTATCTGCTGTAAGGTAGCTGGACATGTATGTGTACATTTTACACACCATAACGGTTAAGGTCTGTCGAAGCTGCTGGCGCTCATTGGTTGCAGTGTTATACTGATTTATTTCACATTCAAATTCTGATATGAGAAGTAAGTAATTATGAAAAAAATAATTTTTTTGTACACTACACCGTAAATGTGTGTTTACAGGCCTTCAAGGGTCAACTCAAGTTCAGCCGGAATTATTCATGAAGTGTTTTTGGCAAACAGGTTTGCCACAGAGTGTTTTACAGGAAACAGAGGAAGCAACAAAGCAAGCTATACAATAAAATTAGTTATTAAAGAAGAGATAAATAAATAAATGACAAACATTTGCTTTTATGTGAGCATGTACACTATCGCTGCCTGTTTTTTGTTTTTTTTGTTTTTTTTGGAAGATTGCTACACAGGATGGCACTTGAATGGCAATGAATCGGTGTGATAAACAACCGCAGTTTATTAAATAAAGACATACGAATGTTAGCCAAGAGAAAGCAATGATGTATAAAGATTTTTAGGCAGATGTTCCAGTGAATCCACTGATGGAAACATTCAAGTGTATTTTTACTAAGAAGTAATCGAATATCAATCAAGCCAAATCAGCACTGACTGCAGCTGGGCTCCAGGCTACTGAGTCACTATCTACATTCTCGAAATATACAAAAATAACAATAAACATGCTAAAAAGCTACTTCCCTGAGTTCTGTGCTAGAAAACACTGAGCTGAACGCAGTGCACCACTTGGTTCTGATTGAAATGCTAAAAGAATTTTATCCTTGAACGTGGGGCTGGCTGAAAATATGATATAATTCATGGTGACTAAGGATTACAGGCTTTCTTAAGCCAGTGCATAAATTTTAGTGATTTGGAAGTGTCATTTGTGAAGCTATATTAAATACTGTATTACTTCTCAAATACTTGAGTCACCTTGAAATGATATCGCTATCTATCAAAAGTGCTGCAGATGTGTAATTGTTCTTATGAAATGGATGAGCAAAGCATTAAATTAAACTGACTATACTTTAAAGTCATCAATGGAAATCCAAGGAACAGGCAGTACACAGCCAAAAAGCCACTAAATTAATTTGAAGATCACTTTATGTATCTATTTTTACTCTAATTGTTCAAGATAAAACTGGCTGGCTGACTTTAAAAAAAAAAAAAAGTGATAGCGTGTCATCTTATCTTGAGCAAATGTGTCTAAAATAAGTATAGCCTGACAGAGGGGGGCTTTTTTTGGTTGCATCAATTTGTAAAATAGCACAGCATCATTGTTCAGGTCTGATAGATGAAGTGTCCTTGTTTAAAAAAAAAAAAAAACCCTAATAAATAAATGAATAAAATTAATTGATTTTTTAAAAAAAAGTTTGCTTTAATGTCACTTTGAACAGATGTCAAAAAAAAAGTCGGGTTAAATGTCTGTATATTCAAGGTGGCTGGAACCAGTTACGCTCACTTAACATTAGTGTCACTTGACTAGTTTAAGAAATACAGCTGACAAGGATCCAAATCCTTGAGAGAAGAGGGTTAGGCTGTGTGACAGGGAAGTATTTCCCCCAAGCCGTGAGTATAATGACTCTGTTTGCATGGGGGAATGGAACGCATAGAGCCAAAGATGGATGTTTAGTTTACTGTAGCGCTATCTGCAGAGTTTTGGACTGCTTTAAGCGAGTTATCAAAGCCATCTGTTTGGGCCTACGGGCTGAGGCTGATTAATATAGCCATTGAATGAGAATGTCACAAAGAAACTAAAGTCACAGGGACTGACAACAATATTTTTTAAACTAGTTGGAGGATTTAAAGCCTCACTCTAACCATTCTGATTTTGATCCTTCACCTAGGTAGCATGAAAAATGTGCACGAACGGCATGACCTGAGGTCAAGATGACATGTGTCGTTACAGAGCCAACAAAAGTGTGTTAAAAATATTCTTTGGGTGCTTTCAGGGTCATATTTGTTGAGCATCCGGTCGCCTCTGTGGGATGGTGTCTGAGAATGTGAACCCTGGCAAGAAAGAAATGAGTAGCAAGCTTAAAAAGAGATGAATGGCAAAATTTTTGGTCTGAACTTGTTGGCATGATCTATGGGATGCTGCACGAGACAAAGACTTCAGCCCCAAGATGCAAAAACGATTGCTAACAGTTGCTGAAACTGTATCTTCATAAAAACAAAGTCTTCTAGGAAGAATTTAAGGTGTCATGTTGAGTTTAAATTGCCACAAAGTTACAGTTAGTTAGCAATCAGTGAATTACCACGTCGGTTATACTGAGTAATTCCAAAACAGCTTTTTTCTTATTAGCATTTAGATGGGCATGTTAAATGGGATATTGCACAGGACACAGTATAAAAGCAACACCCAATTCATTGACTCTGTGCTAACCACTCACAAATACATCAATAAACACAATCACAAGTAGTCCTACACTGCCCATCCTTGCCATTTGAATTATTTCAATTCAATTTAACTGCAGTGTCCCACCCTCTCAAGCACCACAACAAAATTCGAAGTGCTCAGTGAATTTCTATTTTGGACTAATAATCCAGAAAACAGATTTCCCTTTCAGACCAGTAAGCTAAGCGTCATTGATAGTTAAACGAAGACATTAGCATGAGTCGGTGGTTAATGACATTGTTTAATGGTGTGTTCACTTTGTTAATATGGCTGACAACACAGACACATTATGCTCGCAACTTTGAGTTGTTGTGAGTTCAATATAAAGAGTCACTTTGAAGGATAAGTTCACAGATTTTTAAATCATTTTTCAAACGACTTCTTGCCTGCAGGCTAGTCTGTGGGGCAGGTGAATAGGGAGTGATGATTGGGTTACAAGTGCTAAATATACAGGGCAAATTGTGTGAGAGCAATCAGATGGCTCTTTAAATAAATAGTCTCCACCAAGTGGCACAACTCTTTAAACTGTGAGAGCAGAAACTGATGTCTTCCACTTGCAAATGAAGTTCTGGATACAATAAATTGCTTCAACTTCAGGTGCTCCATTTAAATTTAAAAAAGGCTGTACGTTAGTGTCTCCAGGAGACCCATATGAAACAAATATACCGAGAAGAGCTCTGATCCTATAGAGAACCTCCGAAATATCTCAAGTAATTAGGATAATCGCCGTGTGATGCATTTACTCCTCATAGTTAATTATAACACTTCTCCTGTGCATGAGCTGCAGTGTTCGTGGATCAAATGCTACAACTGTGAAGGGAAGATAGAAGCATCCATCAGACGTCCCTTTCTTCAGCTCTCTGTGGTCATCAAGAGCTACATCTCTCTTAGCCTTGCTGTGCTCAGATGGGGGTAATCATTATATAGCTCCAGTGTACTAATATCTCTCTAATTGTGTGATATTAGACTTTGAATTATTTCTTTTTCTATAAAAACCCTTTTCTTTGTATTCTCCGTCCCTTAAAAAGCATGATGCACTCAACCTTGACAATGCATCAATAATTCAAACACATCATCCTCTCATGATGTAGCTGTCTGAAATTGCGGAGATTGTGTCTGAGGGATAATATTGCACTCTGTCACATCCGACTAGCTGTCACCTGCTAGAGCACGAATAAACCCAGCTAATAAATGCAAAGTCAAGGCAAACACATTTTCATGATTTGCAGTACAGTAACTGCTGCCCTTAGCAGGAAATGGGAGTTTAAGATTCTACAACATTCAGATATTAAATAATTGGATGCTGCATACATTTTTGGATTGCCCTTGAGTATAAAATTGATTTTAGGGATTTCCAAGCCCATTTTTTGCCCACCATCCCGATCACAGTCCATTAGCACTCTACCAGAGTATCTACCACAACCAAGGCTGACCCAATACTTTAAAATCCCTTTTTTTCTACACGCAGCACTGTGCGCCTAGCATAGCGTAGACCAACATTAAAATAAGTAAAGCAATTTAAATATATTTTGTACATATCAGAGTGGCTCAGTTGTCACAGGACCTTTTGATTTTGTACACCCTTTGATCAATGGGCATGAACAAAATACTGATATCCAAATGTAAAAAATGATGCACATTTTTTTTTCCAAACTCAATGTGACTCTGCTTGCAAGGTTTGCTAAAGCGTGCTGTCATATCATTAACTGAAACTGCCGGCTGCTGTGTATTTGTTTTGGGTGCTCAGCAGTTCCTGTGCTCATAGCACTGTGTGGCTCCAGCATTTAGGGAAGCACAACAGTAGGCTGGTGCACACGGCAAACAAAGTAGCCTATCATAAACTGTAGTTTGCTGATATTATTGATCAAAAAAAAGTAAGCCAATCTGATCCCAATCCTGTAGATTGGCTTAGGTGTTGGCATTTATTCTTTTTATAAATAAAAAGCATTTCCTATCATGTCACAGTCTTAACATTAATAAACATTAATGCACCATTTGTGTACCACACAACTGCATTTTCATGTAGCTTGTGCAATGTCATTAAAGTTCTTGAATCTCGAATCTCACCACCATCTTCACAGTCAAACACTTGGACTGCATTATCAAATCACTGGATATTTACTTGGCTAAATCTCCATCACATAATAAACGTGCATTATATTATAGTGACATCCCATTCTTAATCCATAGGGTGTAACATGATGCCAGCCCAACCTTTGCAGCTATAACAGCTTCAACTCTTCTGGGAAGGTTTTCCACAAGGTTTAGGAGTGTTTATGGGAATTTTTGACCATTCTTCCAGAAGCCCATTTGTGAGGTCAGAAACTGATGTTGGACGAGAAGGCCTGGCTCACAGTTTCTGCTCTAATTCAGCCCAAAGGTGCTCTGTTGGATTGAGGTCAGGACTCTGTGCAGGCCAGTCAAGTTCTTCCTCACCAAACTCGCTCATCCATGTTGGAACAGGAAGGGGCCATCCACAAGCTGTTCCCACAAAGTTGGGATGATGAAATTTTACAAAATGTCTTGGTATGCTGAAGCATTAGGAGTTTTTTTCACTTGAACTAAGGGGCCCAACTCCTGAAAAACAACCCCACACCATAATCTCCCCTCTACCAAACTTTACATTTGGCACAATGCAGTAAGACAAGTGCCGTTCTGCCACCTGCCAGAGACAGAAGCGTGATTCATCACTCCAGAGTCCAACGGTGGCATCCTTTACACCACTGCATCCAACAATTTGCATGGTGCTTGATGGTGTAAGGCTTGGATGCAGCTGCTTGGCCATGGAAACCCATTCCATGAAGCTCTCTGCACTATTCTTGAGCTAATCTGAAGGTCACATGAATTTTGGAGTGATTGATTCTGTAGCATTGAGTCTGCAAAAAGTTGGCAACCTATGCACACTATGCACGTCAGCATCCACTGACTCTGTCATTTTACATGGCCTACCTCTTCATGACTGAGTTTCTGTCGTTCACAATTACATCCACTTTATGTTATAATATCACTAACTATCACAATTGACTGTGGAATATTTAGTAGCAAGCAAATTTAATGACTGGATTTGTTGCACAGGTGGCATCCTATCACAGTACCACAATGAAATTCACTGAGCTCCTGAGAGGGACCTATTCTTTCACAAATGTTTGTAGAAAGTTTGCATGCTTAGGTGCTGGATTTATACGCTTGTGGCCATGAAAGTGATTGGAACACCTGGATGGGTGAGTAAATACTTTTGGCACTATAGAGTACTTTTTTGTTTGCTTTTTAAGACTGTTGATTTCACACATTTCTTAAGGCTGGTCTGTTTTGCCATTCCTTTTCTATATCAAATATCATTAAACCTATTGTGTTAGACTACATACTCTACTAGAGCAAAGCCTACAGTAACTTAAGTGAAACACTCATGTAAGATTTTGAATTTTTAACTGGGTGTGATGCAAGCGTTTGCTACTGTTCTGCCTGTAAAAAGGATATCAGTGGATCTCATTAAACTGTATCAACTATATTAAATGATTCAGCAACTGAATGGTGGAGTCTGAAAAACTATTATCTGTTGTCATTTTCACTGATGAGATAGTAATGGATTTGACTAGACTCTTCAAATTTGATTCATTCATCATTACGGTTAAAAATTGATACAAATTTTCTTGATCAATTTGGCTGCCTCCCAGTAACTTCTGGTACAAGATAACTAAACATGGAAAATTAGTAGATATGTAAAATCATTACCCACTGTTAATCATTATGGAGGTTTGTCTCGTTCATTGTCGTCCCAGTATCAGCACACTTGTGAGACAAGAATATTTCACTGATGTAATGTAATCAGAGATGTCTATCTCAGAGAAGTTTTGGCTCAATTAGTCCTCCTGAACACTCAAGGCTAAGTGCCGTGCTAATTTTGTCCTCTACTCAGCACCTGCAGTGCAGTCAATTCACTCTCTCAAAAACTTCATGAAAGAAAATATTTAAGAAGCATATCTTAGCAAAGGTTATTAACAAGAGATACAAATCCTAAGAAAAGGGTATTGTCTGAACTGAATTTAGTCAAATTCATATTAAAAAAAACTGTAATGTCCACAGGACGATAAACACATTAAGGAGATTGCATCTAACATAAACAATCAGTGTGGTCTGATTTAAAGCACACAGCAATCTTCATCTTTGTCTATTTGATAATCTTGTTTAGTCTCCTCTCCACAAACAATCCTGAAAATGAACAGTCACGAAGAGATAATACAGTTTAGTTTCAGTGGAAACGTGCTCTGCCTCCCTTGGGTTGGAAGATATTTGGATGGTCGAGTGAAAAATTGCTCTGAATTCTGACCAATGAATCGTTTTACACATGCTTTAATGCATTTCATAAATAATCTGCCTGAGAAGGTAATTAGTGCAGGTGTTTACACATATTTCTGCCATCAGGGTGCACAGTAGGATCACAGTTGGCTGAGTGAGTTTTTGGTTATTAAATTAGGCCCAAGGTAACAGGAAGAAGGATGAGCTACAGTTGGGCAGGTATGAGCAACAACATGTTTCCCTATTTATCATCGAACCAAAAAAAAAAAAAATACATATTCAGAAAATTATGCAGGTTCAAGTCATCTCCCATTTGAGGAAAAGACTCAGTGTTTGCATAATCAGGCCTGTATGCAGAAAGATTTTTCATGTTCAAGAGTGGAGAGAGGTCAGTAGCAGAGAGACATCTCCCTTTGGGGGGGGGGGGTTGACAAAGATGAAAGAAGGGTCGGACCTAAAAATGGAAAGAAATTAAACTGCTTAACTTCACAGGGCCAAATAGAAAAGCAAATTAATGTCATCACTGTCTTGGAAATAATGCAATAAACAATATAGCAAAGAAAGCCTAAGAAAGAAAAGAAAACTTTGGGATACCGGATGCTGTTGCTATTCTCTTGCAAACTATGCATAAAACTCTTCTCAATATAAGCAGTGGCTTTTAATTTGGGGAAATATTCGGCACTGCAGAAACCCATCTATCACCTCCCTTAGAGTCACAGTGACCAGCTGTCTGCCAGATCCATACGTCCCATTGCAGTTGCTGTTAAAACATCATTGCTTCTTAGCGCTGCAAAAACGACACAGGTGATGACAGGCCGTTCCCTAAGGTGAGGCTGATTGTTCCACTGACCTCAGCCAGACATAGAACAGCAGTCACATTATTGGTTTTTACAACCAACTTACAGCAAACAGATGCCACTTTTCACAATGAATGCTTGCATTCTTTTTAAATCTGTTTGTTTAGACTAAAACGAAAAATTTATGTCTGCTTTCTCTGGAACTCCAGAAGTACGGATGTGAGGGAAAGCAAACTTTAGGGAAAAGGATCATTTGTCAGTTTATGAAATGCTGAAAAAAAAAATCTTGCTGACAAGTTGATTTTTTAACTAAAGATGTTGTGCAGTAGGCTACATATAATCAGTAAAATATCTGGGGTTTTTTGTTTTTGTTTTTTTTTTGGGGGGGGGGTCTGTTTTATTTATTTGATAAATGTTGGTGGAATATTGCCACAATCTACCTAAAAGCGCATTCATGTGAAAGAAGTGGAGTTGGCAGAATATGACCAATTGGAAACGCATGCCAAGTGACTGATTTTACAAAGATAAAACTATAATATTATAAAAATATGAAGAAGTTAAACACGTAATAAAGCCTCAAAGCAACACAGCTGCTGCAGCCAAAGCAGCAGTGTGAGTTTGTGTAAAAAGGAAAAGTAATAGAAGTGCTGTACATGTGTGCAATTTAAGTGCTTTGGTCAATGTGACTGGAAAAGACCTACTTTATTAACAAAGTCTATCCTTTTTACAAACCAGGATGGCATCAGTATTACAGCTCTATCAGTAAGACATGGGAGAATCTGATGGATTGTAATTGTTATTCCATTAAACTAATGTGTAGATGTGCGTAAGACAATTTTATCATCATCTGTACTCCGAGGTCCGGGGGGCCTTCTGGAACTGGTGACTCTATTTTCCAGAGAATTGATTAGTCATGCCTGTTTCAAACCTGTTGATCTCTAATCACAAACATAACCTGTACTGGAGCAGTTTAGGGCTACTGCACAAGCTACCATGGTAATAAACCCTGGTAAGACTTGAGCTGCCTACCTAATAAGAAAACCCGAGGTTAACACTGAAGCTACCTGAATAAGCCCAAATCCTGGTTCAAAGTACATATTACAGGGTGTTATATGTAGTGCATTATAGCTGTGGGTTTTGTTTTATATTTTTCATTTTGTTTTTGTGTTTAATCATTGTAATGTGTTGGTAATCACTATCATGTCAATGACCAGGCTATGATTCTGGTATGCAACCCAGTCTCAGGGCACTTTGTGATATAGTCATGACCTTTAACCTATTGATTTGTGCTGCTGGACTTGGATTTCCCAGTGTAATTTTAGGTCTCTGAACATGACTTTTTTTTTTATCTCTCTACTCTCATATTTATTGATTCAAAGGTAAAGAAAATGGTTGCAGGGATACCAGGGAAGTCATCAGACCCAAGTATGATTCATACATGTCACAAGTTTTACATGCATCTTTTGTATGATATTTAAATATGTTATTAATTGAAATCATGCCAACTGGTTAGGTTTAGCCTTTAAAAACTATTTGGTTTAGGTTAACCATTGCCATTTGCCAGTCTTTTAAAATGTTGCTTTTCGCTGCTTCATAAATATGTGCTTCTGACACAAAATGTATTTCATTTTGAAATGCCATACTTACAAATTGCTAGCCTCATAGCATAACTGCCTAAGTCATATTTTGGCCAAATTGAGATATCTTATCTAAATGAATCTACAGTGTTAGCAAAGTAGAATTAGGCAGGTATATGACTTAGGCAGTTATGCTATGAGGCTAACGAAATGCATGTTTACTAACATGAAAAAACATAATTCATGTCCATTATCACGAAAACATTCATTTTTTGTGACGATATCACAAACTGCTCTAAGACTGGTATAGGCGTCATAATTATCTCAATAATTGTCAGTACTTCCCATGTTTTTAACTGACATTGCAGTCTGTTCTTACAAACTGCAACCCTTCAGCAACTTTATCACTGTGTGGGAAAAAATAAATAAATAGAAGAGAAAAAAAAAATCACCAGATCCCCTTGCACTGTTTAATGCAGAGGTTACTTCATTCTGTATGCTCCCTTATTGGATGGCAAAAGTTGGCCTACAGCAAATAGTCCCTGGTTGACTCATAGCCCAACTGTGTTGACAATGAATGTTCTCTGTTTAGGAGTTGCTTGGGAGTTATAGTTGTGTTTCCTATTGTGAAGATTCAGGTAAGGGGGTACTGCAAATTGCCCAGAATTGAGTCTCTATTAGTCCCTTGGTGCACAAGTAGCCCATCTAGTATGCTGTGAAGGGAGAAAGGCTGAAATCCCTCTATTATTCCTGAATTGGAAAATGCTGAAAAACATGATGGCCTTTAGTCTGAGGATGGCAATGTTAATCAGCAGCAAAGAGGTTCACAAGTTGAACACACTGGTGCAGCAGCTGGTGCTAATGGACTAAAAAGGTGGGCCTAATTAAAAATAATGAAATGTGTGGGTTGTTGTAACAGTGGTCTATTACCTAGTGAAATTATCAATCTTTCCTGTAACATTATAGATAACATTATTTCAAATCAATTGGAATGACAACGTGGTCATTTGGACTTTTTGGCAGTAAGAAGTGATATCATTAGCACCTGGAAAATCATACAGTTTCATCATAAAGGTGGCTTCCTCAGTTTTATTATTAAGAAATCTGTTTCACACAAATATAAGAGGCTGTGTGTGTGCTGTTATACAGAAATGTACTTCAGGTGGCGGTGCCAGTAAAATCTTTTCAAAACTGAAGCAGAGCTGAAAGAGATGTTTTTTGACACCATGGCTCTATCCAGGCCCCCTGAATTGGACAAGTGGAAGAAAATGGATGGATGAAAAATAAATATTAAGAAAAGTTGTTTTTACACTTTGGTTGATTCAAATACCTATAAAAATCAGTGTTTGGCAAACTTTGCCGCAAAAATGACTGCAACCTTACAGAGACCCGCAAGGGACATGGGAGGAAAAAACATGGGAGAAAAAAAAAAATGCACTTTTGCAAAATCCTGCAGAAGTTTTGCGAGATCTCACAAAAGTTTTAAATTTAAGGCCATGCGCTTCTACATTAGTAAGGATGGGCAAGAGATTGCCATCAAACGTCGTCTTTAATTCATAACTCAGCTGCTACTGTTGGCCGTAACCATACCAAATGAGTACAGGCATGAAGGAATGAACCTGGCTGAGTGGCTCGCTCTCACATCCTCACTCCTTCACTTGATTGACACACACACACACACACACACACACACACACACACACATAGCTCAAGCTTTTATTATGAGTTTATAGTTTAGACCAAGTTCAAAATAAAAATCTATGAATCTCTCTCGTGGGTGTGTGTCCTCCATCACTTTGGCTGTTTCTAAGGTGAGTGGCTGAGAAGAGAAAGGGGACGGAACAGCTGTGTGTGTGTGTGTGTGTGTGTGTGTGTGTGTGTGTGTGTGTGTGTGTGTGTGTGTGTCAATCGAGTGAAAGAGTGAGGGTGTAAGAGCGAGACACTCAGTTAGGTTCATTCCTTCATGCCTGTACTGTTTTGGCGTGGTTACGGCCAAAAGTAGCCACTGAGTTATGAATTAAAGACAAATTTTGCTGGCAATCTCTTGCCCATCCTATCAGCATCCTGATGGACGCTATCATATCAAGATTAACGTGGAAGCTCATGGCCTTAAATTAAAAACTTTTGTGGGAATTCTTTTTTTCCTCCCATGTCCCTAGCGGGTCTCCATACAACCTTTTGTGATGTATGAATTAAATGGTGACACTTTGACAGGTGTGATGTAGGTGAAGAATTTAACTATTGAAAAAAATCACAATCATTAAATTATATTCCAATATATATGGCTTTTAAAGATTATAAGTTGATTAATTCAGGGTCCAAAATTGCTTGAATAAATGTGCGCGTAGTCTACTTAAGTATGATGTAACAAGTTGAGTTACTAGGTACACGGGTGAGTACGCAGTTAATATAACAATATCATATTGATATTTTTTAATTTCAGGCTTATCTCCTAAAAATATGTTCATCTAAAGTCGTGGTAAAAAGAAACCAGTACACCCTCTGTCAATTCTAAGATTTAACATATCAGGACATAATAAAAAGTCATCTGGTACTTAGCAGCTTCTAAAATTATTTAAATCTAACCTCGGGTGTGGAACAACACACAAAAGATTCCACCTTTTCATTATTTATTTAACAAAAAAGAAGCCAAAATGGAGAAGCAGTGTGTGTGTGTGTGTGTGTGTGTGTGTGTGTGTGTGCGTGCGTGTGCGTGTGAAGAACTACTACACCGCATGATTCAGTAGCTTGTAGAACCACCTTTAGCAGCAATAACTTGAAGTAATCATTTTCTGTGTGACTTTATCAGTCTATCAGAATGTTGTGGAGGAATTTTGGTCCACTCTTCTCTACAACGTTGCTTCAGTTTATCGAGGTTTGCAGGCACTTGTTAATACACAGCTCTCTTATGGTCCACCCACAGCATTTCAGTCTGTTTGAGGTTGGACTTTGGGCCATTGCAACACCCTGGTTCTTTTCTTTTTCAGCCATTCTGTTGTAGATTTGCTGCTGTGCTTGGAGTCATTGTCCAAGTTGGATGACCCAAATTGGGCCAGTCTTTAGCTGTCGGCAGCTGGCCTCACATTGACTGTAGAATACTTAGGTATGAAGAGGAGTTCGTAGTTGACTCAATTACTGCAAGGTACCAAGGTCCTGTGGTTGCAAAACAACCCCAAGTCATTGCCCCTCCACTGCTGTGATTGATAGTTTGTATGAGGTGTTTGTGCTGAAATGCTGTGTTCGGTTTTCTCCAAACATGGTGCTGTGTATTCTGGCGAGATGTCACCACTATGGTCTCCCAGAGGTCTTGTGATTTATTCAGATGCAACTTCCAAACTTAAGATGTGCTAACATGTTCTTTTTAGAGAGAAGAGGCTTCCTTCTAGCAACCCTCCCAAACAAGCCATACTTGGTCAGTCTTTTTTAATGGTGTTGTCATGAATTTAAACATTTAACATGCTAACTGAGGCCTGTAGACTCTGAGCTGTAGCTCTTGGGTTTTTTTGTTTGTTTTTTAATAATATGAGTATTGTACAGTCTGACCTTTGGGTGAATTTGCCATAGCATCCACTCCTGGGAAGATTGCCAACTGTCTCAAATGTTTTCAATTCATAAATAATTGTTATCATTGTAGAATTGTGTTGTTTTTTTTTTTTGTCTAGTTCATGAAAGCACAATTCTTTAACACTTAGCATTCTAACTGGGGACAGTAGAACCTGAGACATAACTCTTGGGTTTTTTACAGTTTCGCAGAGCATTGTACCATGTGACCTTGGGGTCAGTTTTCTAGGATGTCCAATCCTGGGAAGATTGGCAGCTGTCTTGAATGTTTAAACTTGTGAATAATCTTTCTCACTGTAGAATGATGGACTTCAAATTATTATAACCATGTATTGTGGCCTTATAACCATGGGCAACAATTGCTTCTCTGACTTTCCTCCTTGGCATTATGTTAATATACACCTGAATGGTTTTATATAACTAGACACACTTGTTGATGGTCAGTTGGTCAAGTGCATGTGATTAGCAACACCTGGCTGCTACTTGCTCACTTCGGATAACCAGATTACGCTAGTTTATTTAAGCTCTTACAACATTTAATCCAAGCATTTAATCTCAAAGACAAGAAGCAAGAATAAGAATATGGTAAGTCAGCATTACCACTTCAGTGATGCAGAGAGAGGACAATAAAATTAATACGTATTGTACATTTATTCTAACTTTTGAATACTGTGAGGAATTACTTGTGTAGGAGGCTACAGAATCAATACTGTATCAAGTGACATGTCTGGTTTTTCTTTAACAATTGCTTCAAGTTGGAGAATGATGGCCTTGGCTAAATACTGAAAAATCAAAACTAGCTTGGAGCAGCTTTCCATAATATGACGGATATGATTTTGCATCCTTAACCTGATGTTGAATATGAACACAAATATCAAAGTGGTGCACTTTGACCACCTTGCACTCTGCACATACCTGAAAATTGTCTGTGGTGCTAAAACTTAAATTATGTTATAATTAAAGCTTGGGTCCTTTACCAAAAGCCCTGGAGCTTTAGGGTCCTCTGCAGTATCTTAGCTGTTCCTAGGACTGTAGCAGATCCTAGTGGTGTGGATCAGTGAATCAGGGAATCTCTGAGTCATTTTTGGCCAGGATATGTCCTTCCAAGCACCAATTAAACAACTATGTATGACTGCTTTCTTGCGTCTGTGTAATAACTTTAAAATTAGTAGCATCATATCTCAGAGTGAAGCTGAAAAGCCAGTTCATGCATTCATTACTTCTAGGCTGCACTATTGTAATTCAATAAAAATAGATTGGGAGGCAGAGCCTCTCTTCTGTGGAACCAGCTCCCGGTTTGGATTCGGAAAACCTCTCTATTTTTAAGATTAGGCTTTTAACTTTGCTTTTCCATCAAACTTATAGTTAGGGCTGGACCAGGTGACCCTAAATCTTCCCTTAGTTATGCTGTGATAGGCCTAGGCTGCTGGGGAGTTTTCACTCTCTTATACACCACTCTGCATTTAATCATTTGTTATTATTAATCTCCGGCTCTCTTCCACAGCACGTATTTTATCCTGCCTTCCTCCCCTCACCACCAACTGGTCGCGGCAGATAGCTACCCCTCCCTGAACCTGGTTCTGCCAGAAGCTTCTTCCTGTTAAAAGGGAGATTTTCCTTCCCACTGTTGCCAAATGCTTTCTCATAGGTGGTTGTTTTGATTGTTGGAATTTCTCTGTACTATTGTATTGTATTTACCTTGCAATATAAAGTGCCTTGAGGTGACTATTTGTTGTGATTTATATAAATACAATTGAATTGAATATACAATTAGAATTAAATGCAGGAATTTAACTTAATTAACGGAGATTCAGAATGCTATTTTAAAAGGGGACTCTAAATACTGTATAAAGTAGAAACATAGATTTCACTCGAAATGCATGCAAAAACCATTTCAGATGAATACTGCACCAAACTGAAGTGCAGTGAACGAGTTCCTAAAGATCTATACATGTGGGTACATTACATTAGCCTTAGTTAACATTAGTTAACTAGCTTGTTTGTGTGGCTGCCAGCCTTCAGTTTATAAGTAGAGTATATGTTTATTCAGAGGGTTGCATTTTATTAGTATTCAGACATAACTGTATGTCTTTCTTTCATGTTATGTATTTACAGAAACTGCTCTGTAACCAGGCCGCATCAGTTCAATATTAAACATTTAATTCCATCTAATGACTTGTGTGCTCTCTGACTGAAGCCCTGTAGTGGTCAGTTTGTCTGATACCCAGCAACAGAGCTCTGACTATTCAACAAATCGAATTGAATCAATATATTGTTCACTCCTGGCATACAGCTTTATGTCACCCATGTAGAGGAGGTGGCTAATGCAGAATAGCAGTGCGGACAGCACATCTCCTTGGTAAATCCTGCACTTGATGGTGACTTGTGCAGTTGGGTTGAAGTTCGCCTCTAGCCTTGTTCGCCACATTCCCACTGAATTGCTGATGAAGGCTCTTGGGATCCTGTTGTACCTTTCTAGGCATTCCTGGATCCATGTGTGAGGAACTGAGCCATAGTCTTTCTTGTCGTCAATCCAGGTGGTGCACAGGTTGGTCAGTCTGATCTTATAGTCTCGACTGACTGCTCTGTGTACCACTAGCTGGTGTTTTGCTCCTCTTGTATCTCTGCCAATTCCTTTCTGGGCCCCACTCATGTATTGAGCCATGTGCCTGTTCATCTTAGCCACTATGATGCCTAACAGAATCTTCCATGTTGTGCTGAGGCAGATTATTGGCTGGTAGTTGAATGTGGCCTGTCCCTTCTGGGGATCCTCAGGACTGTCTGGTCCTTGGTCAGCCATTCTGGGTGTGTCTTATCCATTAGCTGGTTCATTTGTGTGTGTGTGTGTATGTATATACAGTGGTGTGAAAAAGTGTTTGCCCCCTTCCTCATTTCCTGTTTTTTTGCATGTTTGTCACACTTAAGTGTTTCGGAACATCAAACCAATTTAAACAATAGTCAAGGACAACACAAGTAAACACAAAATGCAATTTGTAAATGAAGGTGTTTATTATTAAAGGTGAAAAAAAATCCAAACCATCATGGCCCTGTGTGAAAAAGTGATTGCCCCCCTTGTTAAAACATACTATAACTGTGGTTTTTCACACCTGAGTTCAATTTCTCTAGCCACACCCAGGCCTGATTATTGCCACACCTGTTCTCAATCAAGACATCACTTAAATAGGAGCTGCCTGACACAGTAAGGTCCACCAGAAGATCCTTAAAAGCTACACATCATGCCGAGATCCAAAGAAATTCAGGAACAATTGAGAAAGAAAGTAATTGAGATATATCAGTCTGGAAAGGGTTATAAAGCCATTTCCAAAGCTTTGGGAATCCAGCGAACCACAGTGAGAGCCATTATCCACAAATGGCGAAGACATGGAACAGTGGTGAACCTTCCCAGGAGTGGCCGGCCGCCCAAAATTATCCCAAGAGCGCAGCGACGACTCATCCAAGAGGTCACAAAAGACCCCACAACAACGTCCAAAGAACTGCAGGCCTCACTTGCCTCAATTAAGGTCAGCGTTCATGCCTCCACCATCAGAAAAAGACTGGGCAAAAACGGCCTGCATGGCAGAGTTCCAAGGAGAAAACCACTGCTGAGCAAAAAGAACATTAAAGCTCGTCTCAATTTTTCCAAAACACATCTTGATGATCCCCAAGACTTTTGGGAAAACATTCTGTGGACCGATGAGACAAAAGTGGAACTCTTTCGAAGGTGTGTGTCCCATTACATCTGGCGTAAAAGGAACACTGCATTTCAGAAAAAGAACATTATACCAACAGTAAAACATGGTGGTGGTAGTGTGATGGTCTGGGGCTGTTTTGCTGCGTCAGGACCTGGAAGACCTGCTGTGATAAATGGAACTATGAATTCTGCTGTCTACCAAGAGATCCTGAAGGAGAATGTCCGACCATCTGTTCGTGTACTCAAGCTGAAACGAACTTGGGTTCTGCAGCAGGACAATGATCCTGAAACACACCAGCAAGTCCACCACTGAATGGCTGAAGAGAAACAAAATGAAGACTTTGGAGTGGCCTAGCCAAAGTCCTGACCTGAATCCTATTGAGATGTTGTGGTATGACCTTAAAAAGGCCGTTCATGCTCGAAAACCCTCTAATGTAACTGAATTAGGACAATTCTGCAAAGATGAGCGGGCCAAAATTCCTCCAGAACGCTGTAAAAGCCTCATTGCAAGTTATCGCAAACGCTTGGTTGCAGTTGTTGCTGCTAAGGGTGGCCCAACCAGTTATTAGGTTTAGGGGGCAATCACTTTTTCACACAGGGCCATGATGGTTTGGATTTTTTTTCACCTTTAATAATAAACACCTTCATTTACAAATTGCATTTTGTGTTTACTTGTGTTGTCCTTGACTATTGTTTAAATTGGTTTGATGTTCCGAAACACTTAAGTGTGACAAACATGCAAAAAAACAGGAAATGAGGAAGGGGGCAAACACTTTTTCACACCACTGTATATATATATATATATATATATATATATATATATATATATATATATATATATATATATATATATATATAGTACCAAAAGTGTGGACACAGGTATTTATTCACATAAATGGGTAATTGTATTTTGACTGGTACTTTATATACATAAAACACACACACAAAGTTTGGAAAACTATGTTCCAATATAGACAGATGAACATGAAAATGTAGTTGATTTATAATAGATGTCATAAATATGTGCAAACTGTGTGCTTTGGTCAGTTTTCTTTTTTTTTTTTATCTAACAAGTAAAATTGATGTGGTGGGTTATAAACTTTGATGTATAGGCTAATCACAGAACACTGAAGTATTGCCCACCTCGTAACAGTTTCAGGCATCTGGGTGAGTTTGTGCACAGAGGCACAGCTGGTTGATTCATTGAAAATCAACAAAACACATTTATGCAGTTATGTTCATTTTTTATGCTTCAGGGGTTCACAACTCCCAAAAGAAAATAGTAGGACCTCTTGGACTCTTAATGCTCAGTATAATTTCAGAAATGTGCATCATCTTTATACATTCCACTAATTTATATGTTTTGTTGTGGGTTTTTTTTAGTTGTGTAGATTTGAGTGTATTAAATAGGGGATTGGTGTTTGCACATGTGCATGTATGGGTGTGCAGAAGACAGAATAACTAAACTTGCAGAATTTCATGCAAAGGTCTAAGTAATTCTGGCATCACTTTTGGTTGATAATGGCTCACAGTAGGTTGTTTTTCTTTGGGGGGGGGTTCATATCATTTCTTTCAACTGAATGACAAACCATCTGAGGAGCGGAGGGGACAGGCGATAAAAATTATAATTTTGCTGTGTACCATTTTCAAATCACCACAGTATGTAATTATGTGGCAAACATCTTAATGTGTGCTTTAAAGCTGTTAAGAACCTAAACTGCTCATTTATGAAGCTGTTTTCATAGCCTTGCCTTGAAGTGAAAGATGATGGGCTTGAGTATGCAAAAGCCTTTACAAAGAAAAGTCTGCCACTGTGTCTGCAGATACAGTGAGTGCAGTAAGGGCAACAATAATGAGTTTTGTGCAGCACTACCTTACTTGCTTGAAAGCTCCAGATTTACTTTTCAGTGGTGACACAAGTCTTATAATCAAAATACATAAATCTACCAAAACAGCAAAACATCCATCCATTCTCTTCCACTTATCCTTTTCAGGGTCGAGCGCACAGGGGTGGGGGTGGGGGTGGGGGCTCTGGAGCCTATCCCAGCTGTCATAGGGTGAGAGGCACCAAAACAGCATAGCCCTGTAAATTTATTATTTTATTTAAACAGAACAAATTTAGAAATTTCAACTGCATCTGGTCCAGATCTATATCAGAGCACACCTGCTTTGCTGATTGCTGCTTTTATCCCTCCTGGGAAAATCACATGGATGAGTTGTGCCAAATTTCTAGTCAGACTGATCACCGTTGACCATTTTAGGGTCATTATTTTATTGCGGAAGCACCATGTTGGCAAAATGCTTTCAGATTTTGCAATTATACTACCACGATGGTTAAAATCCAAAAAACAAAGTTTTTTCTTTCTTTTTCTTAATGGAGGTGAAGCCAAATCCAAGACATTATGCACTTTTTTTTTACTCATGACCAAACTCCCAAATATAATATGGAACACTCTGAAACAAAAACAAAAGCCAAAACATTTTGGCAAATGTGCTTTGGGCTTTTGATGGCTTTAATGGGTTGTTGTTTTTTAATTGTAGAATATTAACTGAATCATAAAAACTGTCAACTTCTTTTTGACAGTGTAAAAAATAAAGTAAATTGTGATAAGTCCGTCCCCTGCTGTCTTTCAAACACCCCAATGCTTCTCTGTAATAGAAACAGTAATGCAAGCTATTGCTGTTTTTTGTTTTCTTGAAGATGGCCCCATGTGTTTTGTCTGTCAATCACACTTTGAGCGCACCAGCTGATGATAGCTGAAGGTAGTGGTATTACTTCAGTTATATGGAAATTGATTTTTTTTTTCAAATGCCCCAATGTTGAACAAACTACTGTGATCTGCAAATAGTCTAAAAAGTCAATTCAAACTAAAAGTAGCAGAAGGACAAATCCAGTGTAGTATGTGAAGGATAAGCATGCAGTGTGCCTTTTTGATGCTAATTTCCCATTCCAAAACCACTACTATTAGACGCTAACAGTAGCTGTGCCCTATCTCTTACTTTTAGCAGCTAGGACACAGCTGGAAGGAAGTGCCAGAAACATTGCTACTTTACACCAGGGCATAGCACATGCCCCCTGCAGGGGCTGCCATTTGTTATTTATGCATACCAGCTCTTGTTTTTCTTTGTACTGTTCACAATATGTATTGTATAGCTATTGGATTATAGCCTTGCTATTTGCATTTGGTCTTGTATGCATATTCCTAGAATAATAGGCATTTTTCTCTAATTAAGATTTTTATAAGGTTATGGAAAGAGAAAGAAAATGTCTTAAATTGTGCATCATCTATATGAATACATTTCAATTACTTTTTGTAATAAAACACGTTTCCCATTGGTGAAGCCTAAATATTTAATGTTTCATTTTCATTTTCCAAAAGACAGAACCAAATAAATACATGCACAAATTGCATCTTTCCTATTTATGCCATACTGTTTATAACCTCTGGTGGTTATAACAAAACATCCCAAATTTCCAGAAACAAATGTGCACCAAAAATCAAAACCAGGTTAGCTGAATTACTGACATCCAATGAATACCTTGGAGATCAAAGTCTGCCTGGTTCATGTGAATCCATGCGCTCCATCAGATTGCTGCCTCTGGAATGTAGCGTTGCTTTGGACCAGGACTTTAATTAGAACAGACTGTTTTGAACTCGGACGGGTCATTATCTGGCTAACAGAATGAGGACATCCTGTAATTCAGGTTGTAGAAGGAATATAGTGTCTGTTTTCAAGGCATAAGCAGATATGTATCAAACAGTCACAGCGGCAGATAAATGTGGTTCCGTGTCTCACTTGACATTGTTGCTAAGCCTGTCTTCAACTTTTCATGCTACTGTGAAATTACTCGATTTACAGCTGCTGCAGACAGAGGCTCGTGGACAAGTGAGTGGAATGTGATTGCAGGCACTGAAACTTTGTGCAGCACCATAACACAGCTGTGTTACAGTTGCTAATATTTAGCAGATAAATCACGGAAAAATGCCTTTACTATGATGAATGAGATTGGAAGTTTAATCGAAAATTAGCCGACAGTACATATTTGTGTGTTGCTAGAGCTGATCACTGTTTATCAAAATTTCAAATTTCCCTATACTTGTCCAAAAGGACAAATACAAGTCATTGGCTTTAAGTCTAGACAATGAAATCAAAACAAAAGTTAACAAATGTATGAATTAAATGTCTTTCTGAGTCTTTTATTTTAAGAAGGCGTTATGAAATTTGGTAAGTGGCATGATAAGCTTTTGCCCCTCACTCTTCATAATGTCACAGTGGGTAGCATGCTGAAAAAGTGTGGAAAGCCCCCTTTGGCCATGTGGCACAGTGTCTTCAGCTGTGGTCTCTTTAATTACACTGGGAACAATGGGGTCAGTTGTTTCAATACAGTTCTGAGGTACATCTTTACAACATGGAGAAGCATGGAGAAAGCAGCTGTCAGCGAGGATTTCTCTCGCCGTCTCCCTTTATCTGCTCAGCTGCAATGTTGCTAAGCACCGGGTATGTAACTATGTTTGAGAATATATTTGAGGGAAGGAAAAATACTGTGGAGATTGTTTTTTTTTTTATCATTTCATTCATCACTACTGGATGAAACCATTTAACATTTAAAATATAAGATGACTTTCATTTGCACAGGTATGTTGTGTGGGCGCTCGCCAAACCCCGTGGCAATTCAGTGGAATATTGAGCATGTCCGACCAAATTGCAGTCACAGAATTATTTACTGGAGATAATATTTATAGTAAGCAAAGGGAGAGCTCTTTTATTCATGTATGAGACGACGGGAAAAGATCATGTTTCTTGTTGTTTACTGTGCTAGTGCCATCTTTGATGACACTGAGTTTTGTAGCATTAAAGTATTGTGTTCATCTCTATGGAATGAAGGAGTTCTAGGATACAAGGATATGGTGAAAGAAACTGATCACTTGGGTTTTTTATGCACTTTTCTGGGCACGTGAAATGTGCAAAATTATTCACCAGTGAGAATGTTCCATTGTGTTCATTTCATGTAAGAATCCCTTCAAGAAAGATTCAAGGTGAAAAAAAAGTGGGCCGGCACAGAAAAGCAAGGAGCTGCCTCTAAGTTTGTAATGTCTAAAACAGCAGTACAACTTGTGTGGAAACCATATTTTCGTGAATGCTGGCCAAGTAACTGTTTGATCACAACAGTGGGATAGCCATAGTATACCAAGCTGTGCAGCAAATACACAGCTCCGTGGGTAGTCGAACAGTCATACTTATGACATGCATTTTTTTTTTTTAAATAAGGTATAAGCTGGTTTACGCTTGTGGTTGCATGTTGTGTCGCACAGAGTCAAATTGAACAGAACAAAGTAGTGTCTAACTGTCTTCCCTGCAGTGCTGAAATAATGACCCATCTTTGTGTGCATTGTGATCTCTCTCTCCCTCTTCATTTTATCCCTTCAGTTTCATCCCCTCTTTCTCTCACATCTCTTCTTTTTTTAAACCGTTTTTAGCCAATTGAGATGTGGAGCTCAGCAGGAGGAAACATGCTGTATCTAGTGAAACAAGACCATGAATAATTTAAAAACGGCATTATTAATGAACTTCTAGACATTATGTTAATGAATGATTTCAAGTCTAATTTGTCAGTTAGACTTCTGTTGTCTTTTCTATCACTTTTTGTGTGTGTGTGTGTGTGTGTGTGTGTGTGTGTGTGTGTTTGTGTGTTTGCGTGCAGGTTGTGAGGCTTTAAAATGAACATCAATTATGACAGGGTAAAAAAAAGTGTGACTGGATGCAACTGACAAACTTTTGCACTGGTTTCTCATAGTAATCATTCTGCAATGAAACAGCCCAAAAGTATTTTTAAGTTTTAATAATAGTAGTTCATTATTCTTGATTTATTCTAGTTGTGCATCTTAATATGAGGCCTTTCTCAACCAAAACACAGCCTCATGTAAGCATAATCATTGTCTTAAAATTACAGTATGCACAGAAAATACATCAACAAAGAAATATCAACACTGGTATATCAAATAATTGACAGTATCAAAGAAGATTATCATAGAAATAATCACACTGGGGGTAAATGTCTTTGAAATCAACTACAAGGTGCTACTCTCAAGGTCGATAAATATTTAATCAAGAAGCGCCATATAAAAATAACAAGGCAGCATCTATTCTGGGTGAGACTACTACCAGTTATGTGCCATCTACAAGACAACATGGTGCGAGTGAGTCTTCAGATCCCAAAGAGCCATTAGTGCCCTCTTTTTCATTGTGACACTGACTTCTTGGATATCTGCCATCACTTAATATTATATTACAGCATCAACAGCCCCCCCGTTTATCTTTATTACTGGCCCCTAATCTCTTGTGATGGTTAATCATGTTACAAGTTCCTTGGGTTGCTTCAGCATTGTCTTCGTTTGCGTTACGCCATAATATTTATAACTTCTGATCGCCGAATGGTGTGTTCAATGCAGGGCTTTCCCACTATCACAACTTACGTCTTAATAAGAGAAGTCACCCGTTCTCCCACCGTGCTGCTTAGTCATGCTGTGATTAATGTCTTCATGGTCTGGTCAAAGTGTCGATATCTTTAACAGCTGGGCCCATCTGTCATCTTTTTCCTGTGACACCCCTGAACGTAACTCAGGTCCTATCAGGGAGGCCATCCATCAAAGTGGTAAACAGAGACGTCTCACATTAGCAGCCCTGAACACTTCTCATCGTATACCATAACAGACAAGCAATCATCTGGTATTATGTAGCGCTACAGGCTAATGTGAAATATTAACGGAAATATACAGCACACCAGCTGCCGATTGGATGAAGCATCTGTGCTTCGCGTAATTGGTGGGTAACAATTTAATATTGAGGAGACAGTAGATTGTAGATTTGCTCCGCAGATTTGTTCCAAAGCTGTAAGACAATGGCCACATAAATTTAAAAAAAAAAACAAAAAAAAACGAGGATTTTGGAGACGTCTTTCTTCCTGCACTTTACACTTTCCCCCTCCTAACTTGGCTTTGTGTGTAAATTAAAGGCACAGGGTGCGTTTTCTTTGAAGAAGCTACACCTGCGCTTTGACGTGTGTCACATACTCTGCGCTGCGAAATATGAGAAGCAAAGCCGCGAAGAGCATTTCACTTGTAGTTAAAGTACCTGCTTTATAAGAGCCTCGTAAAAATGACTGATATCTACAACCACCTTGAACGCAGAGTGTAATGATGCATTTGGATGCATTTATTACCTTTGTCATTTTGTTTCCTCAAGGGGGCAGTAGAATCAGGGACAGCAGGGGTGTCTTTTTATCTGTGCAGTTGGTGATGGATTCACTACCGTTGCTGCTCAGATAAATGCTGGAGGGTTGAGGCCATGGGCCAGTTTACGAGGGATCAGTCTCATCGTTTTTTTTTCCCAGTGCCCACAAACCTTCTCTCTATCTCTCCTGTCTGCAGTATTGTGCAGCGCTCACTCCTGGTAGGGATTATGCTGACACCGTAGACAGAGAAATACTGTATATGCACTTGGAAATCAAGATATGGGGCTTTTGTCAGTACTTTTGTCAAGCAATGGAGATAAATGTGACTAAAATATGTGTTTCCAATGTTCGTTTTGGAAGCTCTAACCTAACACTCGGCTCTTCTCAAAACCAAGGGCCACATTTCTATTTCTATTTTTCTCTCTGCTTCCAGCATTGATATTTCTCTATTCATAACTGAAACATAGATAATGGTCTCTGCAGCAGTGGGGATTCTTAAGGATATACTTGTTAAAGTGAGAGATAAAAATGCGGATGTATCATAGTTAAAGCATCCGTCTCTTAGCCCCCGGTTGCTCGCCATTGTGGTCCATTATTTGGATTCAACCAACAGCAAACCACATGGTGTTTGAAAAAGAAAAAACTCTGTTAGATAAAGAGGGCCCAAATTAAGCACAGGTCTCCTGAAATTGGAGCAAGATAGTGTTTCTTTGACTCTTTGAAACCGAAGCACGATCTGGCACACACTGAGGAGGGGGACAGCTAATTGCATCAGCACCTCTGCATAAAAACTCATTCAGTTATGAAGACATAATGGAAAACAGGATTCGCCCGCAATGCTTCACGTAATACACACCTTTTTTATTTCCTCACTCAGAGGATTTTTTTTTTCTCTCTCTATTCGCTGTGGTCAGAGCAGAGATACCCATTGTAACAGTAGGAAACATTTCACATGTATTGAGAAATGAAGAAAAGGAGGCCAATAATCAGGGCAGTTAAATGGAAATAGTTTCATTTCCTTTGCTGTAAACAAATACCCCATGTAGTCCTCGGACCAGAGCTGTGGGTAATCGGCTGCTATAACTCAACAGAACACTTTGCCCTGAGCTAAACATAATACTTCCTGCACTTAACTAAATCCATTTTTCAACCCTCAGTAGAGTTATGACACACCAATACGTAGTTGTGCAAATGTCTGACAAACCTTTGCAAAGAAAATAATACATTGGTGTTTATTCAAAGCTGTTTACTGAGATATTTCAGAGCATGGACTGTAAAGGAGTTAAAAGGTAAACAGTGAATGGGCTTGCTGTTGAGTTCATTTTGGTTTTTCTTCTTTTATTCTTTAGTGGACTGAAAATAATGATATAAAAATATGAAAATGACAGTCCGTGCGCTCCTATTTCAGTTCACTTCTCCTCAGTTTAAATCCGTCCATTTGATTTTTAGCCAGTGGGCTGTTGCTTTGTCATGTCCCACTAGCACGGATTCCTTTCTTAATGCTTAGAATTCCCTTTTCATACACCATGCAGCTCCGCAGATGATTGTAGTAAACTTAAATGATTAATAACTGCTTGTAGCAACAGGTTCAGAGGGAAATGTATAAATTTACAGTAGGAAGGTGTGCTGTTCTGAGCAAAGCCTTCTCCCTTTGAAGTTAAAAAAAAAAAAAAATCCAAAACAGGAGATTAGGCACCTGGATTAGACCTTTATCTTGGATTCCATTATTTGCTTTTTTCTTTCCAAGTTCCTAAGTTCATCCTTTTGTAATTAGCACCTAGACTATAACCCATCTCTGAGATGGGTTATAGCTGACTGCTAAAGAGAGGATGAAACCTGCATGACTGTAATAGCATGAATGCTTCTTTTCACCTTATCACAAAACGATGCAGGAGGTCTTTTTCACTCCTGCAGGTGGTGTGAATTCTATCGCCACACCTTCTGGAACAGCATGCCTGTATCCAAAGCCGAGATACACCTATGATACCTCATACCGGCGATGCTGTTTCTACAACGTGGCAGAAACACTTTGCCCATTTGTTTCACTCAAGTTGTAATGGTCCTTGAATGGCTGCTAGTACCTGCTTTTTTCTTTCTTTCTTTTTTTTTTGTAGTTTACACCCCAGCACTAAAGCGGGAGAGAGTTTGGTCTAAGGTCCTGTTGCGAAGCACTGGTAGATAAAGCACACTCCAGGTAAAAACATGCATGGCCACTCACCATTAGATCACTCCGCATGATGTCTCGAAGATGGCACTCTTAATTAGAAGGTCCTTGGATCTTGCTGTCTAAAGTCACATTTTACTGCCCACATTACCACTTTATATAACACAGTTCCTTCCGAGCTTAGTTGAAACATCGCAGGGATGTTCAGTATATTATGAATATAAGCTGTAATTGACACTACTTTGGAGTTGCTTTATGGCTTCATGTTGAACCCAGCATCGCCTTCGTTGTCTTTGACGATTAGCCTGTTACTCACCTGTACTTCATCCCCCAGACAATGGCCTGTTCTGCTCATGCAGATGATGGTGTGCAATATCAAAGCCAAATGAGATGGCTGCCAATTAGGGAGGGCTTCCAAGTGCATTTCAATGCAAACTCGCACCAGTAAGTGCACCCTGTAGTCTTCTCCATTCAAAGACACTTTATTACAGGTAGACTTCAACAGAAACTTCTGAAAGTATTTCAATTACTAGAATAAATGACAGATCATATTTCAATACTTTGCTTTGGGGAGGAGGTGAACTTTGTAATGATGTCTTACTAAATGTTCTAACCTGAAGTTTAAATTGACTTTCTTTTTCGTTTGCGGTGTAACTGGAAATATCATATGATCTTTTTTTCCCCTGTGTTCTTGGTGAAAAAAGACTTAAAATGCTTGAAACAGGGTGAGATCAAAAACCAGAGTATCCCCACAAACATCATGGGATTTATAAATATTTATTTATTTTGCTGTAGCATAGCATAGGTATCCAGTAACCTTTTACAAAAGGCCTGCTCAGATCACTTTTGACAATTATTTAAATAACTACAGTTTGCTAATATAAGAACATAACCTAACCTTACCAAATAGCAGTTACTTTTTGCCCATCTGAGCTTCCTGTTTAGTGTTTGCTGTAAAATTAACTGGCTTTTTTTTCTAATGAAAAGAAGGTCCAACAAATGCTTCCCAAGAGATTTTTAAAAAGCCAGACATCACCATTTCAAGCGTTATTGGAGCAATGTATTAGGATCTTCCTCGTTTAAACAACTTTCACTCAAAACAGGTTCAGTTAAGACAGCCAAAAAGTCTCTCCCTCTGAGTGTGTTTCCTGAATCCGCAAATGTGCATTGGTGCACTACAGTGGCCTTTGAATCCAAATTTTTAGTTATTATTCAGATTAAATCAAGTCAGGGCAGACGGGAAGAGCAGTCAGAAGGAGCTCACTGCTGTAAATCTTGAAGCTCTACCTCTGTGATTGCTCAGGCCACCGTGGAATAAAGATTAGAAGAAAATCACTAATCACAGCGGATGTCATTAGCATATTACCAATAAGGGGTTGCAAAAGGGAAAAGAGGAATTGCCTTATAATGCTGGTTAAAGTACGAATCAATGCCATGTATGGATGCACACAGCTGCTTGACAAACAGATATATTCACTTCCAAACATGGGTAAAGGAAGTGTCTAATAATGATGTTTTTTTCAATGTTTTTGTCTGAGTCACTCGCTGAAGCACTTGATGCTAATATCACATTCCCCCTCTCTCTTTTGATCAGCTTTTGCAGCTGGGCTACCCTGCCTCACTTGGATGCATCAACAAAGCTTGAAGTGGCCACTCTAATCTGGTTAAGTATTGCCTGGTTGGGGAGAAATTAGCTGAATTCTTTTAACTTTTCAAACAAACATAATACAGTCAAACTTGCTGGATGAGAATCAATTACATGAACTGAATATAGGTTCGGGGTGGGGGTCTCATTTCATTTCTGGAAATCATCTAATACATCTATTCAATGGAATATGCCTGTAGTATCACATCGAAGCCATATTTCAGTCCAGTGAAATGAATGAGGCAGAGGAGTATCTGTTGAAACACTGCCAGAATATGTTACACAAATCTTTTTCACCCCCTGGTAATATTGCCATTATCTGCTTTACTTCAAAAAATACTTATATCTTGCCTAAATCCATGAGACACTGTGAGGAATAATGGGATCATCACGCTTTCTCAAAATGATTGGCTGGATTGGTGAATATAAACTATTGCCCTACTTGCATCAGTCTATTAAAGAACATCTGTCTAAATAAAATACATAAACTTCATTTTATTCAACAGAAATAGAATATATCTTTCCTAAAAAAAAAAACAATACATTTTGGTCACATGCATAAATTGTACAATATTTATATGAATGATGCATACTTAGTTGGTTTATCCAAAAAGCTATGCCAAGATGCTATATCATTCGAAATCATTGCCACAGAGTGCAACCCACTCTACCAGTTTAATTCTGATTTAACAGTTAACAGTTTTGCTAGGAATTCATATATATATATATATATATATATATATATATATATATATATATATATATATATATATATATATAGCTAAGAAAATCTATCAATGTACCTGTCAAGCAATTGTTTCTGTAGATTAATTGCAAGGATAGTAAAAGGAAAATAGTTTTGTTAGACTTTGCTAAAAGCTACTTTTATTTTTTTCCAAGATTTAAAAAGAAAAGCTAAATTCTTTTATTGTTGACTTGCCTAACAGATGGTTTCGAGGGGAAAAAGAATATGATCACAATACAGACATTTCTGTTGTATTGAACATTTTCTCCCATTAGATCTTTAAGGCAGATTGTCTCCATTTTTCAATGTGTCTAAACCCTTTGTTTGAGAGAGATCCGTTAAATCTGTCTTGCTTCTAATAAACTGCCATTATTCCCTTCAACAAGGCAGCTCTCATTAATAATGCTTCTGTCAGTTGCTTATTCTCTTCTGTGAAAATAGAAAATATCATTAATTACAGTTTCTGTCACTCTCTGACAGCTTAAGCAATTGTTCTAGTCCCTGAGTTCTGTTTCATTGTGCCCATACCTTGTGACCACCTATTCTTTACTGTCTCAATGGGGATGTCCAGCATGTGAGAGCCACAAAGGCCCTGGGAGATTTCACCACACATTGCAAAGCTTCTATCCCAGCAACACATTAGTCATCCAGGGAGCGATTGACTTAGGAGGCAAACTCAAAATCTAGTTTTATTTTACTCTCAAGCAGAGATTAGGGAAAGATTGAATCGGTTTACTTGTCATTGTGGATTTGTTGCATTTTTGCTACTCAGAGAGATATGCTCCTCGGATAAACACAGAGGGATTTTCCTATTCAATTCATCAACTGAGGAAAGAAAGGGGAAAAAAAAATAATTTACTTAAGATTGCAGATGCTGAATGCAGAGGAGAGAACTGTTCTATGAATACACACGGATCTGGTTGCATATGAAAAATGGCCAGAGTGAATAGAAGGAAACATTTGCAGGACAAGCGCTTAACTCTCCCGACATAACTGCACAACGTGTTAACAGAGGGAGTTGCTTGGATTGCTTAGTTTTACAATATGTAAACAACAGACAAGCCAACAATCGCACACCGGCTGTTCCCCGGAGTGTTGCCATGTCAGAAAAATGTTTGGTTTTCTTTGAGTTTCAGCTTTTCTACAGCAAACTTAGTAATGAAGCTACTACACATTAGTCATAAATTCAAACCAGATATGAGTCTATTAAGTTCTATCAAACACCCATTAAGTTGTTTTGTAGCACTGGGATATAGCGAGATGTATCAGCCTTCATGCAGAGCTCATTTCAGTTTGTTTATGTGTTTCGGGATTGGCTACAGGGGGCAAAATAAGCACAAACACAAATGGTTGTTTGCCACAGTTTGGCAAAATAAGTTTGAAGAAATGAAAATGAATTCCCGTATATCTTTGGGATTGCATCTCACCACTGTAAAATCACATTTGGATGACATCACAGCCATATCATAATGCATTTAGCCAGCTAATATAATATAATATTTATATATATATATATATATATATATGTACACCCACTACTCCAAAGGTGATATCTTTTCTTTTTTATTTAAATTTAAAGCAAGCTTTTGTCATTGTTTAAGCCTGTTGAAGCACAAAGGTCGAGTCAATACATTAATAATTGTTATGGCTAACATTGTAATAAGCCAGACTTTGCACACTTAAAGATTTAAAATATTCTTAAATAAACTGAGCTCAGCAGGAAATTTAGGGCCACTGCACATGGGAATTAAAATCCCTAACAATATTAACTGGTAGCAACAAGGATTTCTTTCTTCTTCTTCTTCTTCTTCTTTGTTGCATTTATCATAAGATTTTCATAAGCCAATAAAAATGGATGCTGTATGGATCTACAAATAAATGAAGTCTAGTCCTTTATATATATTTCAAAGGTAAGAATGTGCTTATGCCTATCCATTTTTTAAAGCACATCTAATACATCCACATACATCTGTTTGAAGTAAAGTTACCTCACTGTTCTATACGGCTATAATGATTTGTAAAACCACTAAGTTAGGTCTTAAATCAACACGTGTTCTGCATATAGAGGTGTTTGGATGTAATTTTAATATAAATGCTATATAGAGAAATTAATCATGATAAGTGTGAAATTAAGTGTGATTAATAAACAACACAAGGCTGAAAAAAAAACCACACAGAAACAGACTAAAAGAAAAAGTAGATGTTCTTCAAAGGCTTTTTAAGGAGTGTCTGCATTCATGTGCGGTTCATTATTAATTTGCAGTTCAGGAAAAAGCCAGAGAATTCGTTTTATATTCTGTGGCTGCGATAAACCGTATTAATGGATTAGCTGTCGAGATACCATACTGTTTCTTAAGTTATTGCTGAAATATTCTTTCACATGTTCTGTCAAACACCGGATTATATGACACAATAACGTGGACTTTGGTTAAAGTTTCCCATGACTGATGTGCTTTGAAGAATATGATACTAGACCCCATACATGGATGTAATTAAACAAGGCCAAGTGATAGCAATAATGTATTATCCACTAGAGCTGAGGTCCTGGCTTCCTACAAACCAGCGTTACCAGAGACAAATGACTTGCAGCAGTCACCACCGTCGCTTTTAACTTCGCATGGTGCAGACACGAAGAGAGAATTCCTCCCTAACAGTGGTGGCCTGGCCTAGACAAATGGACAGTCATAATCCCCACCCACTGGTAGGGAATGTGGTTTATTAGAATATGATACAGTGCAGTCTGATTTAGTTTCCAACTGATTCATCACCACACACAAGTCATAGATGACAGCTTTTACTGTTTTTGGGAGCAGTTTAGCCATCTTGGAGCTACTGCCTTCAAAATTAGATACGTTGTTTTTCACAGGGAATCAGATGTTTATTATAACTGCCTGTTTGGCCCACCATGTGAGAAACACTGCCGTGTGTAGATATAAGTAGAGCACGGCATTCTGCGTAATTAAGTTGGTCAAAATGCACAGTGGATTTAACTAAGGGGAAATGTGCATTTTTGAGTGTCCTAAATTAAGCCACTTATTCTGATATTTATTGGCAAACACTGTTTATCCATTCAGCTACAGGATACTCTGTTTGGGCCATGCATACAGGAACTGCTGACATGGAAAGATTTAGCTATTATTGCATATCATTACATGAATAAAATATGCATATGATTACATGAAAAAGTTTGTTCAATGATTCTCCAATTTGGGTTTGTTGAGTTAGAAGGAGGAGGAGGGGAGGGGGGCACAGCAGGTTTTGTCAATACCTTCCGAAGTAATAGGTCTATGACCTGTGTTAATAATTAATAGCAAGATTACAAAAAGCAGTTTTGTAATTTTTCAATAGAGAACAGTACAGCACAGGTGAAAACTTTCCTGCATATGGTTAACATATGCTTTCAGACACCAAGAAAGAAAGAATAAAAAGAACTGCAATAACTTCCACTTACGACTTCTTTGTGCTCTACATTGTCATTCACGTTATCCTGACTCTTGGGGCTTCAAAACACGTTTGCTTTTTATCTCATACGTTCTGGTCATTTTCTTGAAACAGTAAGGACCTGCGGTGGTAAGAAAATCATTTATGACTTCCTATGTCCTGTTCAGTCCTCCAGGGGTCCTGTGCAGTGTCAGGGGAATGTAGATAAGCCCACCTTAGCAGACTTCTTTTTCCCTTTTTTTTTATTTATTTTATTTATTTTTTTTGATAGACCTGCAGATGGGTTCTTCTGCACTCAGACCCCCAACGGGACCTTTTATCCTTGCTCTAAAAATGACCATCTGAGCTCCTCATCATGGGCAGTTCAAGAGAGGGTGAGCCCTTATTTCACGCCATCATTTTCTGCAGTTCCTGTTGCCCTGAAATAACATTTCAGATTTGCATGTATCGACTGAAATGAAACATTATTCATCTGATTTTTAATGTGTCATTTTTGTCATTGAATCTGCACTTGAAGTTCTGTGCAGGGAATTCGCAGAGAAAAGATTTATGCTGTAATTACTTGAGCATGATTACTGAGGAAATAGTTAATCAGCATAAATTAACTAACCAAATAGTTTGAAACATGTACAAGAGGAATAAACATACCATCCATTATTATGAAAAATAAGAATCCTGGGTGCTGAAAAAAAATTGCTTTAAAAAAAATCTACATTAGTCTTGGGAGCAGAAAGTTTCTAAAACAGTGGGTCCAATTACAACCACGGAGATATTTTCTTTGCTGCATTATTTGTGTTGTTTGTGCGCCTTGTTTCCTACAAGCAGACTTAACATCGGCATATCTGTTACTTCATGAAAACAATCTGAAGCAAATAGCTAACAATTGTGCGATGAATAACATCCAGTAATTTTTTTTTCTGGCACAGAAAGATTATACTCAAATGTAGCAGGAAGGATTTTTAAAAAGCTTTATTTAGTTCAACTCATTGAACATTTTGTGTCGACAATTTGAAAAAACAAAACAAAAAAACTTTGCGACTAAAACATGCAAAGGTTCTACCCTGAGATGAATTCTTATTAAACCTGACTCACACCATTATACCAACATGTGTCAACAACACTCTCCCCCCATCTCATCCACCTTATACCTAATTCCTATTTTGCGGCAAGGCTGAAGCTGGTCCCTGGATGAAAGGCAAAAAGCACCTGCCAGTCCATCACTGTGCTACAGGCAGTTTATTGTCTCCAGTTAACCTGAGCTGCATGCCTTTGGACTGTGGGGGGAAACTGGAGCACCTGGAGGAAATATGCACAGACACAGGGACAACATGTGAATCTATCTGCTGTGAAGTGACAGCGATATTGAACCCTTTGGCTTCCCCAATGAAATCCAGGCTAATGCTGCAATTTTACAACAGCGGCTCCACAAAACATAGCGAGACTCTGCTCAGTATCTGCACAAATTATGGGATTTCTTAATATCCATCCAAGAAAAAAGAATAGATTGGTTAGATGGAAATAAACATAAAAAAGCCACATGTGAGGAAGCATTCGTCAAGGTCTACCAGAGTAGAGATCATTCATTAAAACATATACATGTGCTTTATATATTTTAGCTGCAGTTTTCAGTTTCAGTTAATGAACAAATATTTCAGATAAACTCACAGAATGTCTGATGCTATGATCTAATACATCACAATATTCAGCTGTAGGATTACAACTGAATTCATCTTGGAGTAGACTTTTTGTCCTTCTTTTGGAGATTATAGAATGATCTTGTGAAAGGGATTAAGGATATTTGTAGAGTATGATTAAATCCTGAATTGTAGATGCTCAGAAAGAGGTTGGAGGGAGCCAGGCTGGTGTTTGGAGTCAGTAACAAATTCTGCATTTTGTAGCGAGACCTTCTGTGGCACTACTTTGAGCTTTATTTCTAAACCATAGAGCATATTATATCAGCCTTGCTTTTTTTTTTTCCCCAGCAAGCGACAAGTATTTCTGGCAAATACAGGAGAACAGCATCTCCCCAGAAATATTACTTCAAATGAATCACTAGTTGATTTAAACTTTTGATCATTTTAATTGTGGGTTTTAAATGTTCCTCACTGAGGTTAAAGTTAGTAAATACTGATCAAACATAAAAAGCCAAGAATATTAATGTTAATCTCTATACCTACATAGGGATTTGTTTTGAGAATACTGAATGTGTAAATGTGTTAACTTTTTTACAAATGTGGCTCAGCACAGCCTAAATTCCCTCTCGGAGTCACATATTGTAGTATGGTTATGCCTCCTTTAGAGTATAGTTAACAAGCTTTGTGTGTGGCTGAGGTTCCTGCTTGTGTGCTCTGACAAGGTGCTGTTTGCAGTTTCTCCCAGAGGAGGCTGAGCACAGTGGATTACAAGCAAGGCTAACGTTTAGCTGCCACCCCAGACAACATGACTCATAAGCTCTAAAGAGCTGCCGCATATGTCTGCATCATAAGTCCATTTGTGATATGACAACATGACCTTTGGATTGAGGCCCATCTGTTCTGCTTCAAATGTTTACATAAGAGTGGAGAAGGGCTTTGTGTTTGCACTGACTCAAGTTTTCGAAACTGTGCTCTACAAACAACCATCTTTAAAATAAATAAATAAATAAATAAAAACAGAATCCTCAGTGCAAGCTTTAACAAGCAGCAAAGCAAAGAACGTTGTTGTTTACTACATGTTCGATTTTCATAACATTTCATTTCGCTCTGCTTTCTTGGATTAAATATTTGATCATTTTCAGCGTTGTCGTGTTTCACGATAATCCTGAATTTGAACGTCCACATCAACAATATGATCCCAATATATGTTTGTTTGTTTTTTTTAAACCTGATACGGTAGAGAAAACACTTATTTTCACATAGATTGTAAACAAGAAACCTTATCATTTATTTGGCAGTGTTTTTGTCACCAGCTTTATAGACACACTGGTAAAAACAAAGGTTTACATATCAGGAGGTAATTCAAAAGGATCTAGTCCTTACCTGGTCTTAAAATAGGCAAATACAACCTCAAATGAGCAACACCATGACATATTACACTGTGTCATTATTTACTGCCCTGCTGAGGGAAGAATGGGGTATTATTTTTGGTATGTTTTTGTCTGGGTGTTTGGTTTGTTTGTTTGTTTGCTTGTTTGCTTGCTTGTTCGTTAACAATGTTAGAGCAAAACTAAAAGTCCGGTTCATAATACATTTGCACAAAAGTGACCCCTAGAACATCTAATTAAATTTTTGCCATAACTGGGTCAAGGTCAAGGTAAAAAAAAAAAAAATCCCTAGCCCTAGTCCTTGCCCTATAGGGCAAAATATTTTATTTATTTATTTTTTAATATCTCCCTCAAAATCTACCCAGTTCATCTGGATATTTGGCACATAGTTGTGGAGGGCCAAGAACTATGTGGTGCCAACTGAACCATCTGGATCGGCTCCAGATGCTGGATTAGCAGGCTGCTTGATTTTAACATGGGAAACTCCATTTAATGCATATTTCTGGCTATATCTCAGCTGAAAAAGAAAAGACACATCATCCTGATTTCTGTCAGTAAGAAACATATCATGATCGGGGTATGATCGGGATACATGAATATGTGGTACAACTTTTGACTTTATCAATCCAATTATTTGATTTCCCTGTTATCACCCACCCAACAAATTGTGTATTTTCTAAGAGATCTCACATTTGACTTTGGTGCATAGAGATGGTTCATGGTCAGTCCAATGACTGACTGGACTATAGTGACCATGTTGTTTGTTGCAGGATGTCCTGTTGCTGAAGGCATTTCTCTATAACACTGGATCACATCTTCATGCTGCAAAATTAATTTACAGTATAACAGGAGTTATTCTATTTTTAGCATGGATTCCATGTCAGCTTACTTCAGATTGAAATTTTTAGTCTACTTTATTATGTTCACCACCTAGTCACTGTGCTCAGTGTGCCATTTGGCACTTTGAAGTATTAAGGTGATTAGGTTGTGTAAATCTATGTAAAAAAAAGAAAGAAAGAACAAAAAGGAGCAAAGTGAAAGCACTAGATTCCTCCATAATCTGCTGAGGGGAGCCACAGCGCTCCTAGATTGTGAGTAATTTGATTCTTTTAGAATTTTACAAGTCAGTGGCATTTGGAAAGGTTTTGAGATTTATGTTTTGTACATTCATAGCATGGTATTCATAACAACTATATACCTCACCCAGTCAGAACAAAACGTGCTGTAGTTAAAAAATACTGTAGCTATCACTTCACTGTGACTTTAAAATGTGTTGTGGAAAAGTATCTCTCGTATTAGTGGTACACATATGCAGGCCTGCCTATGAATTATTTAGTAATACTTCAAACACTTTAAAGATTAATCACATTGTGAATAATATACAAAATAGCTGTAATAAGGCCCAAGAGTGTAATGCACTGGTGCAACTGGGTACCTGAGCGTACATCTTCAATTTAGAAGGGACTTTCCCGTTGGTTATCTGCCATGTTTCTTTGCCTTCCCCTATGCGTTTGAATATCCATCCAACCACACTCCTATAAATACCATATATAGTATACATGCCATAATTAGGTCTACACTATGACTATGTTGTATTATATATCTGGGCCAGAAAAAGACCCCGAGCAATGTAATAATTTTTTATGTTAGTCTTTCATTCACACCATAAAATTCCCATAGTGCAGGCAAATCCACTTAATACAGATCAGAAACTTGGTTTAACAAACATTATTGTATCACTACCAATAACAAATATACATATAAAACAACTTTTAAAAAAATAACAAAAACAATAAAACAAATACCCATGAACAAAACTGCAATCATACCTTTAAATGGTGGGAAGGTTAATCAAACCAAGAGGGTAATCAAAAACCAAGCAACACTTTAAATTTTATTTAGCCACTGCAGCCACAAACAATAAAAAAAGACATAAAAGCAATGCATGCAATTGACAAACAAGAAAGCTAAAAGCCATTTGCTTTAGTGTGGTCAGAGTTTTGAGTTAAAGCCTTAGAAAAATACAATAAAACTGACAATAAAACTACTAATCCAAAGGTTTCAATAAAGCAAGGTGGCAGTATAAAAATAATCAAAATGCATAAAAGCAAACAGAGAAATTGTAAATAAAGCAAGCCTTTCAAAGCGGTAGCGACAGCATTGCAGCAGTAGAAAGATGTTTTTTACCATCTGCCACAATTAGTCGTCGGTGCAAATACATGAAATATAAAAAAGGGGCACCTTGGCTGCACATAACGCTCGCGGCCTGCATCCACCATGAGGAATTCTTCTATGACATGCTGTATACAAAAGTAATATGAAACATCAAACATTCAAATTGCTTGATGCAATTTTTAAATTACACCACGCATGCTATCATAATACCAGCAGCCTAGACTTTACCTGATAAAACTGAGAGAAACCATGCAACCCTGTAGTGCCATTCAGTTATTACATGGTTTTAGCGCTATCCTGTATCATGTGCAAGGAATAGTCTCTGAGGTAATGTCCACACGTGCACGGGTATCTTTTTAAAGAGGACTTTTTGTTAACCATGCGGCAACCTGTCCAGGGTGTACCCCACCTTCTTCTGCTCTATTACAGCTGGGATAGCGTGAAGCCCAACCACGACCCTGAATTGGATTTATGGAAGAAAATGGATGGATTGGGATTTTCTTTTGTTGTTGTTGTTGGGGTTTTTTTTGTTTGTTTGTTTTTAACAAAATCCCATCCACACGAGCACTATTTTGAAAAATGTGTCCACATGAAAAAAACGGTTCAACATTGCAGAAAATCCCATCATGCAGACAGTAATACACAATCTGACATCAAACAAAAAGGCTAAATACACACATCTTTGATGTTTCAATACAAAATCTTTGTTTTTCTTGTTTCAATTCAATTCAGTTGGAGGGAGACGGGACAAAAGAAACATTGTAGAAGAGAGCCAGAGATTAATAATAACTAATGATCAAACGCAGAGTGGTGTATAAACACACAAAGAGTGAAAAAAGGTGAATGAAGAAGAGACATTCAGTGCATCATCCACAATGAAACAGAAAGTCTTTACCCTGGAAGGAGTTTTTTAAAAGCTCTTTTTTTTCAGTGACCTAAAATGCTGTCTACAAAATGTGAAGAAAAAGTTTGTTCACAAAAAACAACCATCTACATGAGGACAGGTTCTTCAGATGAAGGGCCACAAAGTTTAGGAAGCCAATCTCAATAGTCTTGAATGTTAACGTTCCCAACTTTGCAGCGTTGGGGGTGGGGGGTATTACTCATCCATCTGGATACTGGAGTTAGGTGTTAGGCTGCCTTGATTAATAGGTGTTCCAAATGCAGCTGAATAGTGTATGCTAGGCCTCACCTTTGCTAACTGGAGTCACTAAAATGGACCTCTTCATCGTGTTTATGCTTTTGATAAGTAAATATTGTAAGAATAAAAGGAAGCTGAAGTTTGTTCTTATAATCTTGTGCAACAGTCTTTGTGTATTCTCTGTTATTTCAGCTGCCCTTCTGTCTGGTAACAGTCTTTTGAGTTCCAGTATGGATGCATCAATAGACTGGCGTATTTTTTTTTTTAGTCATATCTGACAATTTTAGCAATTTTTAGCCAATCATGACGCACACATACTGTGTCACTTCACATCATATTTTCTGCTGTGTGAAACCGCAAAATAACCGAGGTTAAAAAACAAAACAAAACACAAAAACTCTATTTCTCAAAATATAGTGCTGCTTCATTTTCTTTGTAGTAGTTTCTATTACACTGGTCAACAAAATAAAACCTTTTTGTCTGCTACCTGAGGAAAAGCAACTGATTTTTACTAATTTGGGTTTGCTGATTCCAAATATGCAAACAGAATTTCTCTAGCACATCAGGATCTTGATTTACTTAACTATGCCAATAAATGCCAATCGCCAAACTAGATGTCCAGTGATTTTATTAGAAAAGTACACCATGAACATACAACTGGTGAAAAAAAGACACAGACGGGGCACCAGGTTAGCTCAGGGTATGAGCAGGTGACCATGTATGCCGCTTCCCTGTGCGGCCCGCACAGGTTCAAGCACTGGCCTGTCGCCATTTGCTGCATGTCTTCCCCTGTTCTCTCCACCCTGCCTTCCTGTCTATCTCCACTGGAAAACCATGAAATAAGCAATACGTAACTGAACGAAGTACATGCAACATAACAC
>JAMQGT020001648.1:0-19840 GCA_024447675.2 Pterophyllum scalare | reverse complement strand
CTGTGCATCTTACTTCGTTCAGTTACATCTGTGACTAAATGCACTGAGTTGCTGCCATGTGATTCGCTGATTAAATATTTGCATTAACGAGCAATTGAACTGATGCCCCTTATAAAGAGGCTGTGAGTGTGTATCAAAGGTTGTATGAATAAATAAAATGGACAGTTGTTACAGCTTTCACTGGGTCTCATCAGTCCTGCATAGACCATATAGTACATGGCATGAAAGCACTCTGTGATACTTTGTTTCTTACTATCAATACCTTTAATCCTCTGGGTTAACAAACTTGCATGGCGCTCAAGAGCTAATTACCTATTACCTAGTGATTGTCTCCTATGCTAGGTGAGCTGACCAATTAAAAAGAGAAATAAAAATTAAATAAAATAGCTGACAGTTTCCTTGGGTCATTTTTGCATATTCCTTCACCTGTCCCCATCTGTGACAGTTGTGATGTGACCTTGACAGCTGTATTAACAATGCACAACACGTTCCAACAAAATTGGATCTTTTGGCTGATGTGTCGAACGAATACTCAGGAGAATTCACAGCGACTCCAAATGCGTTGCCTAAAGCGAACCGTCGTGAAAAAAAGAACAAATGTGTCATGCTTAAAAAGCTGCTTCGTAAATAATCAAATTGTCACAAACAAGCAAGTTGAGAAGTAATGAACTTGGTGTGTGTAGTCATTATTATCCCAACAAGGAAACTGTCAGAATGATTTCTTTCTTTGTTTTTTTTTTTTGTTTGTTTATTTCTTTGTTGGTTTTTTCTGAACTTGTTATCAGTGATGTGTAACTAGGGCACTGCATCTCACATAAAGGAGCTCATGTATAATATACTTACTTTTTACTTGGCAGGTATGGCTTAGGTGATGGAGAATTCTGCAGCTCTCACACTGCAGTTTCTCCAAGATACACTGCTGGCCTGTCCAGGGTGTATCCCAGCACGTACCCAATATCAGCAGGGACTGGCTAAAGTTACTCGATTGGAAGTGGTTAAGAAAATGGAAAATCTGTAAGTTACACAACAGTGACATATGACTTCAGGGGATAACTGTAGCTGCAGAGCTTTTTTTAGTATCCTTTTTTAGCTTTCTCTATTTTGTTTCTTTTTGTGTTGCACAAAAGCTTCTCAGTGAGTCTGATACACACATTACATTTTTAATTGCACATTTAAGGGCATGGATGATCTGAATAATGACACCTACACGCTCTGAAATGTGATCAGTCCTATAGGTTTATGGGAGGACTGACACTGATATCGATCAAATAACAAAGTATGATATCAAGTTTGATGTTTGCATTGGACAGTGATAATACTTACTGAAACGTAGGCTAAGAGGGACGACTAGTCAGGGTTGTGGGGGTGCTAGAGCCTATCCCAGCTGCCATAGGGCGAGGGTGTACACCCGACACCCTGGGCAAGTTGCCAGTCTGTCGCATGGCTAACACAGAGAGCCAAACTCGCCCTTCACACTCACACCTATGGGCAATTTGGAATCACCTCTTCGAACTTTAAACCTGTCTTGCTGTGAGATATAGGGCCACATTTCAAAAGAAATTCTTATCCCACATTAGAGGTTGTGTGGCACAGAGATGTGATTTTGTGGGTTTAAGATCAATTTATGTCTGTCATTCACTTTGGGAAGAAAGTAAGTCAGAGACGCAGGAAAAAAAAAAGGAAGAATGAAGTAATGTCTCTTGTCTCTTCTTCTAAAATGCCATCTTTGTAATGACCTGCTGTCGCTTGAGGGGAAAATTTCTCTGAATTTAAATTTGTAATACTTACTTTGTAATACTAACTTTCTGCTAAAAATTCATGTAATTACCATTTAATCACCATACTGCGAAAGGCCTTTCACTCTGATGCATTATGTTTCAAGAACTCTTCCTCAACTGCAGCTCATAGCAGTAACACATATCTAAAAGAACGTCGGTAAAACACTTCAAATGGACTTACTCATCTGAGAGATTTGTTTTGTGCAATAAGGGCACAGAAAGGGAAATTGCCTGTGTATACAAATGGCTGATGTGGTTAATAAGATGTAAATGTGTTTTTTGATTCTCCTTTTTAATATGTAGATTTGTGGAAGTTCAGTGATAAACACCACTTTCCTGGATGATTTTACTGGTTTCTTCACTTTCCTCTTTAGGTCGAGGCATAACTAGTAAAATGCAAAATACTTTAAGACAGTGAAATGGCTAAAGCCGCAAAAATATAAAGCTTAGACTGCAGTTTTGCCAGTAGGCTGTTCCATGCATAATTGCTTTGAAAAATTGCAGAATTATCCCTTTAACTGGAAACCTATTCAGTGCCCTTGTTGGTGAAGTGAATGCGGATATATGAGCGTGTGTGTAACTTCGGTACGATAAGTGCATGCTAATGTGTAAATGTGCTTTTGTGCCTGTTTGTGCGACTGAATGTATGAATTATTTACTAGTAATATTTCATAAGAAGTATATTATACAGACTGCACAAGACAAAGCCCTCCTGAACCCCATCACTGACTATAATCATAGCCTACAGCCACACAGTGGGAGACAGAGAAAGCTGGGGAGAGGGAAATAAAAGTGTCAAAAAGGGGGGGGAAATGCAGAAATGGAGGGAAGAGAGCGCTTATTCCTCCTCACTCTGTCACTTTTTTGCATCTTTTTTTGCTTACCAGTTTTTCTATTTGCTTGTTTTTTCCTCTTAGGTTTGATTTATTTTTCTCTTATTGGTCTTTATGAGATTATGTGCACCCAAGTGGATGGTTGCCAGCTTCGGTGCCACAGTACAAAAGAAGAAAAAAAAAACTTGAGTTTTTTTGCTGAATTGAAAAAGAAACGTCTATCAACGTCCATCTCTGTCTGCTCTACTGCCTGTTATCATTTTTCATGGCATTTGACAATCTCACCGAGAGACAAAATAATAAGAGTTTCATGGGTCACATCATCCCTTATTAGCAGCAGATGATGACAAACTGGCCTCATTCTAACAACTGATCTGCCTGAGCTGCTCACTCGAGCAATCAATCAATTACGGTAATTTTACATTGATCATAGCAAAACTGTCCATCTATCAGATGCAAGGCTGAATGTAAAACTGCTATTCTTTTCCATTAGAAGAAAGGCTTTTGATGTCAAAATTTTTGATCTCCTTGTCTTCTTTCTTCTTCCCCCTTTCTCTATTTTTCCTCACCCTTTCCCTTTCTTCCCCCTCTGTCCCAGCTGTCAGATAACTACTGTTAAGTAGTTCAGGGGTAGACCCATCACTCAAAGTCCCTCTGTGCCACTTACAAAAAATACTAGCCCCACACTTATGATTGATATTCTTCTATATGTCGTCTCCTTCACTCTACCAGCCATCCATCAACCATCACACCTAAGTTTCATCACTCAGATCAGCAGCCGCTTTAGGGCTGAGGCAACTACATATGTCTAAGTTGAGATCATTGCTGCTTTTGCAGCATCCTTGCCAGTTAATGATCCATGTGGAAGAAATGTAAATAATTAGTAGCAGCAATAGCCTTGCATTGCTGGGTGGGGCTTGTTAGTTCTAGATTTACCATTATAATTTAATTGCAATTAAAATGGTTTCCCGGTTGAACGTATAGCTGTTTAAATACCTCAGACGAGAGACAATATGGACAAGTATCACACTTAAATTTACACTAATCAGCTGTATCATTAAAATGGGTCAAGTGAATAACATCAGGTTCTGATGCATTGATTAATTGGGAAATCTGAATCCTGACCAAGTACTTCCCCCATAGCATTTCCCTGCAGCAGCAGCATTCATCAAGTGGAACAAGTCGAGAAACCAAAGTGCTGACCCAGTTTCCAAATTCCCCATATGCTGGTCAGATCAGGAATCCACATACAGTATGTGCCAGTCACTTCAGTCCACCTCTCTAGGTTCCTTGCCTGTACCCTGACAAGCTCAGCAAGTCAACAAGGCACTTTTATTGCATAATTGTGTGTTAATCGGTGTACACTATACTTTACTGTTAGCATTTTAACATTAACAGTCTTCACTTGTTAAGATTTTAAGGATAAGGACTATTCAGTTCAATTCAATTTTATTAACAGTCACCTCAAGGTGCTTTGTATTGTAAAGTGAAGACCCTACAATGATTACAGAGAACACCCAACAGTCAAAACGACCCCCTATGAGCAAGCATTTGGTGACAGTGGAAAGGAAAAACTCCCGTTTAGCAGGAAGAAACCTCAGACAGAACCAGGCTCAGGGAGGGGCAGTCATCTGCCACGACTGGTTGGGGCTGAGGGGAGAGACACAGGACAAAAGACATGCTGTGGAAGAGCTTATGAGTTGAAATTCTAACCATTCTCAGTTGCAGTATAGAGCTGCTATCATATGCCTAGCTTTTGCGCCACACTGTATGTTTTAGCAGGCATGTAGAGCTACAGCGTGTAATCATTAGAGAGGCTGTTACCAATATATCAGTATTTATAATGGTCAATAAATGAAAATTAAAAAACTACATAAGAGATTGGTGAAACACCCTTCAACCAACTATTGATGCTGCATAGTTTGCATAGATTGCTGCCAATTTCCCTGTCAGCAACACAAACACAACCAACAGTTGATCCGAGCAGAGTCACAGCTTGTAATATTAAACCGATGACTCATAAATAACTACACATAACAAATGTTAGTGAAAATTTGTTTATGTTTTGTTTTGTCCAAAAAAGAATATACATTTTCAGCCAATTTATCGAATTTTCAAATCACCAAATATCGCTGTGCTGGAAAGCCATGTTTTAGAGTAGAGGTGTCAGTAAGCTTGTTTGCCAGGTGTGATGCTAACGTTTGCAGCCTGCATTAAAGCAGACAAACACGCTGTTTAATCCATGCATTTTCACTTTCCCCTTTATAGTGTATGTCCCCTTTAAAGGTGCTAAAAGGCAAATTGTGTTTTAATAACTTTTTTTAATTAATTTTTTAAATAGCTTTACTTGGACCATTGCACTTCACTTTACAATTTCAATAATTTAGAAACAACAGTGTTTGACTACACCACCTCTGAAATATTAAATAAACAGGACTATTCTATTACTGTATTATAATCACTTTCTTGAAAAACAGCTCTTGAATGGAAACATACTGTAAAATACATTTAATGCTGACTAGAATTGTGCAAATAACCTCTTTCTGAAACCGTCTTCTGTATGCTACTTGGCCTTTGAGAGGAAAGAGTGGGGAAAAAAAACATTGATGGGAGATTATCTTTTTTTATCTTCTTAATCTTCAAATCTGTTTAAGTCTACCTAATTGGGTATTCATGTGGTCAAATCAAGATTCTGATTAGAATGATCCCCAATTAACCCATTTAACTCAAGTTTGGTACCCCCTGGGAGGAAATCTTGCATTGTTTTAAAGCTATTGTGATCTGAGTTTAAACTCAAATGTCTTGAAAGTGTGCTAAAAAAAATACTGAATGTTTTACAGGAAATCATTAACTCTTAACTTTTACATTAACAATTAAAAAAATGCCAACAAAAGGGCCAAATAGTGGCTTTACACAGATTCGTCTTTGTTAAATAATAATAGAACTGGATTTTTAAAGAACAAAACAAATGAAAAAAATGGAAGTGTTCTTTTTTGTAGCTTATGAATAACTCGCAGATATCAGAAGAACGTTCTCTTGTAAATACAAGTTAGACAGTCTATATTTTGTTAAGTTCTTCAGGGCACTCTTATCAATATGCCACCATTTATCCACGGCATCTAGGCAGCTTGACTTGCAAAATTTGCTTCTTTTTTTCTTTTGAAGCAATAGCTTTGATAACTAGGAGCGGGTTCCAAGGTAAGTAGAGTTCAAATTGATGCTGTCAGCAGAAACCACTGTTTCCTTTAGGAAGTGATACTTAAATTTTCTTTAAAAAAAAAGCATTTTTTTTTCAAAAGCAATACCACAGAGTCTCCCCTCTACCAACACTCTGCTCTGTCTGTCAGCTCTGTATTTTTCTGTGTCCCCAGCTCTCTTTGCCTGTCATTTTATCTGTTGGTCTGTCATGCAGTGCAGCTCAGGTTTGAGCAGGGGGGATTAGAACCTACAACCATTTCTTCCTCTTTAATAGGATTTGACAGTGAGGGGCCAGTTTCCGGCTAAGTAAGTGTGTGTGTGTGTGTGTGTGTGTGTGTGTGTGTGTGTGCGTATGTGTGCGCACTCATCAGGGGTGACATGGTCTCTTGCCACATAAAAGTCAAGTCCGAGGTCATTGGTCGACTAATCCCATATGCCTTGTGTGTTTGAGTGTGTGTTTCCGTGTGCATGCTGGTGCCCGCGTCTCTCATCTTGGACTTTTCATGCCGTAATCCTCATGGGATAAACTTTGTGTGTGTCTGTTGAAGCATGTGAGTGCGCACATGTTGAGGAGGGGAACAGAGAGTCAGATACAGTCTCAAGTTCAATCCTCATTGGATATCCTCTTAGAGCATCAAGTGGCAAAGAGTAGACATGGTGTGTGCGTATGCGCCCCCTCTCACTTTATGAAAGGATTTGTCTTGTTTGAGAACCCTTACATGTCTTGAACTATGATTGGAGTGTGCTCATGCTTAACTTCATTGTTGAACGCATCAGTTAGCCCCTTCTAGCAGCAGCTGTTCTGGGTGTAGTTCTACCTGAGTTTACAATTCCGTGCTCAATAATGTCTCATATAATCTTTTAATGGCTTTACTGTTTCATCTCAATTCCATACACAGTTATTTCAATTTATTTTCATTTGGTTTACAGTGAACCTTATACAATACGGTACTGTGCAAAGCTCTTGAGCCACATCACATTTCTTCATATTTTGCTAGGAGAATGGGAGATTAATTGAAACATGTGCAATTATACATGGAAATACAGCATATAAGGCAAAAACATACTTTGTACAAATCTAACCAGCATGAAAGTCAATATTTTGTTGTAACCACCACCAGCTTTGAGTTTTACAGTTAGACCTACCCCTTCTTGTCAAATCTGTTTGTTTTTTTTTTTTTTGCAACTAAGATGGCGACAGCAACAATCTTATCTCGAGGCTTCATAACTAGACTTCAGAAACCCATTGGTTACATCAGAGTAGCTACATCCATCATTTATACTGTCTACGGTTCTATGGAAGGTCTATGGAAACCTGCTTCAGTTGAGCTTGATGTTTCCTTACACGTATACGAATGATTCCCAGGCTCTTCCTCACAGAGAGGGATAGAGATTATTAATTTAACACTGGTATCAGATCAGTGCTCGGTATTGACAGATAGCATAGCTGAAGTATTAGATCCACCATGCTTTAAAGATGGTGTCAAGCACTCCTCAGTATCTTTTATGTTTGTTTGTTTTTGTTCTGCAGTTTAATAAATTGTCAAACTTAGATCTATCTTTTTATAGCACTGTGTCCCAGTCTTCCTCTGCCATGTCATGCTGTGTGTTCTTCAGCCTGTCTCTTTCTTTTATTGGGCGGTCTTGCTTGCTTGTGGCTTTTTCTTTGCAACCTTGTCCAGAAGGCCAGCATGCTGGAGTCTCTTTTTGAATTGAGGGTTGTTGTTTTTTTCCTAATTGAGACCCAGTGAGGTAGCTTTTTTTTTAACATTTTTTATTTATTTAAGACTATTTAAGACTTTATTTAAGATAGAAGCATGTTTGTATTAAAGGCTTTCTTAGAAAAGTACTCAAATGTATTTTTGGGGGGGAAAGTCATTTCTTTGTACTACTTTAAATCTATAACAGACCCACAAAGGCTGATGTAGCAGTCACTCAATTCACCAAATTTATTCCTTCTTCAATCAGCACAACAGTTTTCAGCTGTGCTGACATAATCAGCCTTTTAACATGATAAATTTCCATTAGGGAACACATTGTGCCATTTGAATGCAGGAGGCTGTTGTAAATGAGCCTCCGCTGGCTCATTTGATGTAGATAGTCCATCAAAAATGAAAGATTTGATTATTAATAAAATCCTGAAACATGTATCTGCTTAGTGACCCGTTAGGATGAGTTGTGTGCTTAAGATCTATGTGTGAATAGGTCTGTCTTGCCAAGCTAAAAGAATATTAGGAATGGATGCTGAGGTACCTGAATAGGAGGATTCCACAGAATTTAAGTGCAATGACCAAATGTCCCCCTGTTAGAATTTACCCATGCAAGGTAAAGTCATATGCTTGATGACTCACTTTCATAGTGCAATATTGATATAGCCTGACTGCCCATCTCTGTTGACTGGTGCCCTGTTTGAGCTGTGCTACGCCACATCATTATCCAGGCCACCTGCTTGTGGCTCGACAGATGGGAGAGGCTTACCTTGCGCGCCCCCCGACTGACAGCTCAAGCAGACGTTTGTCAATGACAACCACAACAAACTCTGCATGACACTTGAATGCTCAAAACACTTCCCATATGTGGCTTTCTAATGTGCAAACCCGTATGTGCCGCTTTCACTTCAGAGTCAGCGAGAGAAAATGCATGAAGAAATGAAAGGCATGAAGAGGAGGGTTTAGACAGCGCTGGGGTCACCTACTGTATACAGCGCTTATTTTAGCTGGAGAAACAAAAACGATGACAAAAACAACAACAACAACAACAACAAAAGGATTTCCATATGTTGTTGTACTAGAGGAGAGGCCACTTTTTTTTTTTGATAACTTCAACAAAAACACAACAATATGCAACATGACTTACATTACCCTTTGATATAAAGCACAGGATGTTTCACAGCTCCAGGCCTTTATACAAATTACTTTATGACTTTGTAAAAGGCATACTTCTGTTAAGCCTCTCATGCAAAGTTATTTTCAACCACTCTAGATACTTGGCTCTAGGGAGCCGTCTTTCTCGCAGTCAGTCAACTAACTCCAGCAGCAATGAACTGCCGCTAAATTTTGTACAGATTTAACGGTCCTTGGACCACAATTTACTGACTTTGGAGATAATCTGTTTGACTAATGTCACAATAAGGTTTTTTTGTGTGTGTGTGTGTGTGTGCATGTGAAATTTATGTCTTCAACCAAATACACTGAAATGACTTTGTATGGCCTTTGACTTTTCCTTTAGCAACCGGCGCCCAAATTAAAATACTCAGTTAATCATTTATTAACCTTTACGTAGATTTGATTGCAGATGTTTTAATTCATTTGATGGTCTAACAGCTGTCTGAGCATGCCAGCCTTGCCTGGGGAAAGGTAACCATCACAGGGCAAGCAGAGACAGTTTTCTGCCTTTGGCTGCCATATAGAAAGGACGCTTATATAAGCGCAGTCACATATGTATGTAAAAAGAAACATAATTTAGTGCTAAGCAAGAAAGATTTGCATGCTTACACAGGATACTGAGATACAATGATAAATATAGTAAACATTATAGTTGCATCAGCGTGTTAAAATTGTCATTTCATGGATGTTAGCATGCAGATCATGAGCTCACTCGATGGACGTAGACTCTTTAAAAATCAGATTGCGTGGCTTGAGAAATGGTTTTAGCATCAAACATGGAACAAAAGTTCAGTTTTAGTCCAGCCTCTTTCGATTGCTTCCTGTAAGATTTTTTTTTTTATTACACTGAAAGTACAATTAAAAGTAAGCAAAATAAAATTAATGGTTTCAATCGCACTTAGAAGCACTTTCATTTTACCACAGCCGAGTACCCTGTTGAGCCATAATCTGCGCAGTTTATGTGTTGGCCAACTGTCCCCTTGGTTTTGTTTATATTATGCAATATCACTTGTTATTAAACTTTATGATCTGCAGTGTATATTCTGCTGAGGCAACAATGCAGCCCTGTTATCTAACTCATCTAACTCACCCATTTTATAAAAACATTGCATGCAGAAAAGTTACACTGTTCAATTGCATTATAGATCTCATGAATCTCACATTTAGTCTTGAAATTAAGACATTAAGTCCAGACTTGACACTTGAATTACCTGTCTTCTTTTCGCAGAAACTACCAAAATAGTATTGTTCCACTTTTAGTAACACATTCTATTCAGGCCGATCAGAACGCAGTAGTTTCTCATAATCTGCAGTCATCAAAAAATGAAACACTCACTCAACATTATCTCTATGTAGGCCTTGGGCTGCGTGAGCAGCAGTAACATTAAGCTGTTTTCTGATGCTGCTAAAGCTCCTGCTCTCAAACTGGGATGTCACTGAAAATTACTGCCTCCTTTGTGTAGCTGCAAAAAAAAAAAAAAAAAAAGCTTATGATATGTTTGATATTAATATTGCAGATTAAATATAGAAAAGATGCAGAATCAGACACATTTTGTACCTGAATACACATTGTCCATGCACTAGCAGGGCTCTTAGGTAGTCTTGTGAGGCAACTGTACAAAATAAACAGCTTAGGATGACACAGTCATGTGGGATTTAAGCCTGAGATTTGAGGTAAGTGTGTTTGCACTTTTTTTTTTCTTTAGACCCGATCAAACAGTATTGTGCTCACTGGTCTGCAGGATTAAAAAAAAAAATCTTTACCTATTTCTTACTGCATTGCATAGTTATGACTTTCCTCTTGCTGCTTTCTTTTTTTTAATCTGTCTTTTTTAATGCTTCTCGAAGGCATAACGGGAAAAATGCAAACACACACACACACACGTCTTATAGTTAAATCACTCTCATACACGCAGTCACATAAATTTGCAGATGCACATAAAGAGAAAGCATAACTTCTGATTTGTGAAATGTCATTCACATCACTGTTGCCTAGGGGATAGCTGTTTTTGCCACATATTCCACACTGGTGCTTGATAACTGTGCTCTATATGGTGCTATGTGCATTCAGTTTGAATTTGAACCAGTGTCTCCAGGGTAATTAGTAATAGATCAATCTTCAACATTAAATTTTTAAATGTTCCATCATTCATGTTTTGTTTTTGTTGCCTCTTTCTCAACGCAAGCAAGACTGATACCATCCAAAGACTCTGAAATTACTTTATCGTAAGGATATTTCACATGCATGTTCAGAAAGGTTATAACTGTTGAATTTTGTAAGTCTTCATAATGTAGCAACAATTTCATTCCACTATATAATTAAGCCTGTGAAATTTTTACAAGGTTAGTTATGGTGATATTAGCAAATAGCTAATATCAACCAATTTATTGGGTCCTCTAATATATTGTTAATATTAGATGCCGACAACACTAATGTCGAACACCAGGTGACATACCAGAACTCTAACAGGACAATAGCTTTGTCAGACTTTCAGCATAAGACTTGCTAGACTCTAGCAACCAGCTGAAGGACTATAAGACAGCAGACGAGGCCCTAGTCACGCAAGTTGAGGTTTTAAAGGTTAACATCCAGGATGTTAAGCAGCATATTGCAGGTCAATAGAAGAATGTAACTGAGCTTCCTCTAAAGCTCGAGGCAGAAGTAAAGTGAACTTCAGAAAACATGAGCTTGCAGGCTGAACCAGGCACTCATCAAAAAGTAAAGCAGAGAAAAAAATGATATGCAGAAAGAATGAAAGCAGATCAGGGGATCATTCAAGGGCCGACAGACGAACAGGACCACCATCAAGAGTTGGAAAGGCTGAAAGCAGGACTTGAGGAGCTAACCTCAACCAATCAGCCAATGGAACTTGGGCTGAAAGCTGAGGAAGAAGTCAGTCAGGCTCTTCAGAAAGAAACTGCTCAGCTGAAGGAAGAATTGAACGAGCAGGAGGCCCTTGAAATTGTACCAGATCCAGAAAATCTCAGACAAGAAGCTCCCAAGCGTACTTCTAAAATCAATAAATTCATGTTTAAGAATGAACGGAAAGCTCGACCAGCTATCGAGACCAGGGTCTGCTTTTGTGAGTGATTGAAATCGGATATCTGCTTCTAAAAGTGAAGTTTTTTAGAATATAAATTCGAATTGCTGGATGTGATTGTTTTGCACCAATATGAGAACAAAAAATAAATATCCCAGTTCACGGATGAAAAACTGATGAAAAATGTGGCCAAGAGAATATGATTTCCTGGCACTAAAATCTGATCCATCAAACATATTCTCACCTTTTTGTCTCATTCAGATGCAGCAGAAGATGTAACAGCTTCAGCAACTTCCTGATGACCTCAGCTGTTGATTTGTTTTTCTGATGTTTTCTACTTTAAATTCAGGGTCCATTATCTTATCCATGCACTGATTATATAATTACAAAATCTAACAAGTTCATCAATTTCCCTGAGGCATCTTAATTACTGTTGTGGAAGAGCATTAAAGAACATCAGGAAATGGACATACTTCATTATTGTTCTTATATTGATTAATCGTGATTCAGTAATGGTGGTGGGTGAACATACTTTGTGAGAAATGAAAATGTCCGGAGACAGACAATAATATTTTACCATAAGGAAGTCATAGTCTCCCTCCTGCGTGCAGTTGTTTTGCTGTGTGTTTCAAACGAGCTGCTGTTGCAGTCTAATTATCATCCAGACAAAAATATTATTTTTAGTAAAGTTCAGAACTGACAGATATTTTAGGTCCCCCCCGTCCCCCCCCCATCCCTTAACTGTGTTGTCTCTTTTATTTATCGCTCCTCTTCTTGACTTTGCTGAATGTCAAGTGAAAATATTGGCTTAAGATTTTTTTTTTAAGGTGGACTCACAAATTCATGAATGTTTTTTTCTTTCTCTCCCCTTTGTTGCCCAGCTCCTAACACTCATCCTTTCTTCTCCCTGTTTTTCCCTCCTTCATAATACCGCTCGAAATATAGAGCCATAATTAAAATTATCATCACAGCTATCAAGCTGGTAATGACCTCAACAAAACAGATGAATGTTAAATCAATAAGCACAGACCTTTGCGCATAATTATTTGGGCCTTTCTTAGTCGTACAATAATAATTTCATTGCAGAGGGAGACAACCAAAGTAATGGAGATGTTATTATATTAAATTATACGCATAAAAACATATTGTTTTTTTTTTTGCAAAAGAAAGATTGATCTTTAACTGGACAGCTCATTTAGCTGAAACAATTTACCAAGCTGAAATGTCCTTGTGAAATCCTGGGGTCTCCAGTTCCTGTTTTTAAGGGCTTTGAGCTGGCACTGATTATAATTCATTGCAATCCTGTTTGTTATCCATGTGGATAGTGGGTCCTCAGTCATTGTTAAGTTACCACTTAAAATCTTACAACCAGAGAGGGGTCATAGTCTTTTTTTTTCTTTGGACTTTTCATAGAGTACCATTGAGATTCACTTTAGCTCACTTGCTGCCCAAGTGTAGCTGCTCAGTGGAGAGGTGACTAAAGTATAGCCAAGAGAGACAGGTGTGCTCATACAGGCAGCTGTGCCTCAACAGGTAGAGTGGGTACTAATCAGAAGGTTGGTAGTTCGATTGCTGGATCCTCCACACTGCATGTTGAAGTATTCTCGTGGGCAAGATACTGAGCCCCTGAGTTGCCCTGCATGATGCATTGGAGTGCAAGTGTGTGAATGTTAGGGTTAAAGTGCCTAGGCATAGAGAAAAAAAAGCATTTGCATGAATATACATGCATAACATTATGCAGTCCCCCTTTTGCTGCTGAAAACCCCCTGAAGGTGTGCTGTGGTACCTGGCACCAAGATATTAGCAACAGACCCTTTAAGTCCTGTAAATTGTGAGGTGGGGCCTCCGTGGATCAGACCAGTTTGTCCAGCACATCCCACAGATGCTCGATTGCTGGTTCACCACTTTTCCTTCTTTGGACCACTTTTGATAGATACTGACCACTGCAGACCGGGAGCACCCCCAAAAGAGCTGCAGTGCTGGAGATGCTCAGATGCAGTCGTCCAGCCATTATAATTTGGTCATTGTCAAACTCATTCAAATCCTTTCACTTGCCCGGTTTTCCTGCTTCTAACACATGAACTTTAAAGACAAAATGTTCACTTGCTTCCCAAAGATGAAGATATAATCAGTGTTATTCACTTCACCTGCCAGTGCTCATAATGTTATGTCTGTGGGACTGGACTTTAACCTAGGCTGCCTCACATTCAGCTGTGATAGGTTGCACATGCCCGACTGGGGCATCCTTAAGAACGGTGTATGGGACAAATGAAAAATATGACCTGTTGATGGCACTAGATTAAACATTTATGGGCTCATCAAAGTTATTACAGGTGAACCGGAGGGCACTATGGATGTGTGACCAAATATAATAGCAATTCATCCATCAGCTTTTAAAATATATGAGTGAGTGGGTAGTCTGTTTTCTCAGTTGCTCTTTCAAAGTCAAGAAGACACTTTAAGCCTCGGCTTTTTCAGGTGTTTTGACTAAATTTGAATCTTGTGGAAAATATGAATTCTATCTGTCCATCACTTTTATATATGATGTTTGGGACGTGATTCTTCTTCTTTTGGCTGCTTCTCTTAGGGGTCACTTGCACGCTCACTCTATCTCTTGCATCCACTTGTGTCACACCAATCCTCTGCATGTCTTCTCTGAGGTCTTCCTCTCTAACTCCTGTCTGACATCTCCATCTTCAAAATCCTTTGTCCAGTATATCCACTATCTTCCCTCTGCACATGTCCAAACCATCTCAGCCTTGCCTCTCTAACTCTGTCTCCAGATAGCTCAACCCGAGCAGTTCCACTCATATACATAATTCTAATCGTGTCCAATGATCCTCATTTGCTATAAAGCAGGAGAAACGAGTGTCTAAAGCCTGACTGCCTAACTTGATAGAGGCTTTATTCCTTTCATGTATAATGGTTTGCCAGGGGAAAACAACACACACAATCTTTTTTTTTTTAAAGAAGAAGAAAATAAAATGAAGCCAACAGTGAAGCCCGATAACGTATTGACACAATTAGAGCGACTGAGCCGAGATAATAAAGTGAACTAATAGAGATAATTGAATTTTGTATCACTCTCAGTTATAATTTCACCTTCACTACCTACAATTATCGTCTACCTCTCAGCCATGGTATGAATTTGATGATTTGTCTTTGTTTCTGAGTTGCTTAATCTCCTTCTCTCTTCCCTCTGGTATCCCTCCCTCCTCCCCCTTTTGTGCTCCTATAATTTCCTCCCTTTCCTTCTTCTTGCCTTTTTTTTTAAACAGCTCTTCCTCTTACAGCCTGTTAGCTGACCCTCTGAATGAGTTTAATTCCTACAAATCAATACAAACAGACACACGTGGATGAACATTACCCACACAAAAGAAAGTCAAGCACATGTGCAAACACATATAATCATACAAGACTGCTCGAACACTGTTGTGAATGGGGAGGTGCTGCTGCTGGTGTGTGTGAGTGTGTGTGTGTGTGTGTGTGTGTGTGTTCATGTGCCTACATGATATAAACGGCTCCAAATTTCCTGTTACTTGTTTAGCTGTTTATTTCCCACTACATGTACCAGACTGGCAGTAAGTGTTTGTTGCTTCCATTTCCTTTAATAAAGGCATGATTGCTTCTTTTTCATGTTGCACACCACCTTGATGTTGTCAGGCTTAAGGACTTATAATGAATAGTGTTTAATGCTGCTTTTTCTTCTTTTTTTAGGGCGATCGTCTGCCTCCATTTCACCCTGCCCTTTGTCCAACATCTCCATCTTTCTCACCTCTGCGCGTGTCATAACCACATCATCCTTGCCTCTCCAACTTTGACTCCAAACTGCTCAGCCTGAGCTGTCCCTCTGATATATTAATTTTGATTCTTGTCCATCCTAAATAAAATATTAAGTAAAGCACGCTACATTGCTTCTTAAAAAATTTTGCTGCTGTTGTCACCACAAATAGAAAGCACCATGCATCTCATGCTGTTGGAAGAATAATGTTCCCGGTCCACATATTAAAATATGATAGGATTTATTTTATTTTATTTTTGTGCTGTCAATATTGTGTATGCATGCCGTTTTTAAGTGTTTACACGATGGAGCCCAGAAGTAGAAATGCTAAGAGCTGGAACAGGTTGAGCACACGAGCCCTGTTCAGATGGGATTAATTTTACCCACCTAATATTATCACAAGACCTCTGTGTTTGCCGAAATATGGTAATATGCGGTGGAGTTTTTATTTTACAAATTACAGACACAGGAGATTCCAGCAGGATTTAGATCACAGACGACCTCTGCAATTATTGCAAATTACTAGGGGTACCCTGGAAATAGTCCCGTGTGAATAGGGATTTACACAAAATGAAAATAAGCCATTTGGCTTACTGCGTTTTAGCGTTGAAACTGTTGTGATGTGTCTTCATTTACTGAGGGTTTCGCCTAAACTAAAAAAAAAAAAAATGATGGAAGGTAAAAGAGAAAAGTACATGGCTGAGTGACAAATGAAATAAGGAGAAGACAATGAGCAGATTGTGATCTGAAAGCAGTGATACTGAAAACTGATTGAGGTGGTGAGATAGATGTGATTGACAGGAAACAAGCAGAGAGGGAGAAAGGATGAGAAAGGGAACGAAGATGACACTTAAAGACAGAAAAAGGAAATTTAATTTCTTTCAAATCCATCCAGGTTATTAAGAACCCTTGCTTGAAGTTTAAAAAAGATCAGTGGACATCCCCAGAATTACTGCTACATCATTTGGGCTTAGTTAGGTAACTTTTTTTCCCTCTTTCTTTCTGAAGACTCTCACTACTAGACTCTAATGCAACTCTAATGTATGGGTCTTATCAGGGCATTGGTTAGTGGTAGCTTTAAATGTGCCCCACAAAATGAAAACTTGTGACCTTTACTGTGCGAGATAGAGTACTGCCCATATCAGCCCTATCTCACAGAAAGCATTTAAGGTTTCTGCATTAGAAGTCTATTCATTTCCTGCCGGGGCAGCCTGCCTCAACAGTAATGAAACCTTGAAATGTAAATGTAACAGCCCACACCTTCAAACTTTTTTTCCCCCCTTTTTCTTTTGCAAGTTTTTAAGTGCACCTGATGGAACTTTAAACACAAGTTCAAAGAAATCTAATGGTTTGCAGGAGTTATCACACTCTCTGACTTTTTTTTCTAATCTGGCAAGAAATATTTTATGCAACATGTCATTCTATAAACTCATGTCATATAAGACAAGATGCCAAAAGTGCACAAATTTGGCTATTAGGGTTATATAAGATTTGGTTATATAAGAACATATATCAGTGGGAAAACTAAAAAACAAACCGAAACATAATGCGTAAGGTTTCGGACAAGAACAGTCTCATTGTGCCTGAGTAGATCAAAATCCATTCTTTTTTAATGGTAACCACTCATTATATGTATTTTTAATGATTGTGGAGACCACAGTCTAACACTTCAGTCCACAGTCTCCCATATTTATTCAACTGGGTCAAGATCTGGTGACCACGAAGGTGAGAATAATCTATTTACGCAATTTTCATAATTTCCCCTCCGATCAGAATACAAGTATTTGATCAAAGAATGGAAGTGATGATGCAGAATAACTGTATTGATTTCCGCTGACCTGACCCTTCCTACTCAGAGCACTCACTCAACCTAAGAACTCAAAGCATGCCAGCAAATGGAGTCACTCGATCCCCTCACCGAATGGGTCAGGAGTTCAGATCTTTCCTTTAATATGTCATCCATCTGTACTGTAACTTCTAGTTTTCCCTCACACATACAGTCTCTCTGTCGTCCTCGGAAAATTATCTCCCCGCTGCCCTCCCTTTATCGCTGACCTCAGCTGTCACATTATCAGAGGAGTTGAAGAGAAATTGCATGTGTGTGTCTGAGAGGAGAAATGATCTTTTGTCAGTATGTGTCTAAGGGGGCTCTTCAACTTTTCAGCCCATTTTAGGCTGGGATGCAACTGAGATTTTTTTTTTTTTTGACTTCATACCAAACTCCAAGCTGATATTAAAATACATCTTGAACAGAGCTTATTTTCAAACTCCTTGTCTTGGATGTACTGTAGAGTGATTCATGTAAACAAATAACACCTACAGTAATCTGCACATACTGACATTTGCCTGTCAATTTAAAAGTTTAGCCCGAGTGTCCAAAGTAGAGAATAAAAAATGTATTTTACAATTTTTTTTTAATGTTTCTGCATTGATTTTCTGCTTATTGTGGACATTGCACACAGACTCATCCTGGAGTAGGTCCTTCACGGTGAAATATGGGAAAAAGGATTTTTTTTTTCCTGAGTCTTTCCCGTCTGTACAATCCAATCTGTTCCCAGATCCTCTTCTTCTGATGGACAACATTGTGGCTATGTGGAGGTAGATGAGTCCCTTCTCCAACTGGATTGGCAGCTGCTTACAGTCACGATTTTCAATGTGGAGCACCATAATCTGCACAGATGCACAGTCCAGACTGTTTGAACTCATTCTAGGCACTGTGTAAGCTGTCAGTGCCACAATGCGTCTGAGGACAACCTGCTAGTTTGGAAGAAAGGACTAAAAACTTTATTATAGCTGTTTTCACTGCAGAATACATATGTGGCTATTTGCTCATTCTAAATATAGCATCTTAGAGTTAAAAAGCAATGTTGGCATGTTTATTGATTTTTTTAATAATTTTATTTTAGTGAGAGTTTATGGACTTTTGTGCTTCAGTACCGAAGTACTGCAGATTACAGCAATCAGCAAATCTGTCAATGGATTCAGAAGGTCACAAGGACTGAAAATTTATTTTTTACAGAATAAAGTAGGAACTAAACATAAATTAAAAATAACATCATATACAAGGACTAAAAGCAGCTCCTACACAAAATGGAAGGAAAACTGTGTGTGTGTATACACTTGTCCTTGAGTTCTCTCACAGTTGTCTTCTTTACTTTTAATATTGAAGATTTAGGCGATAACTTAATCAAGAAAATGTAATTTTTATGGCACTGCTCTGGTGATGCTAATGTCAGTCTGTCTTTCCATAGGCTAGCCACTGTGTGTGGTTTAGCACAATATTTTGAAGAGTTCTCAGAAGATGAATTGTAATTACTTTTGTGATCTCCTGACTTTCCCTCCAGCACCACTAAAAGGTTTAGCCCTGTTTTTTTTTTTCAGGAAAATTCCTCATGAATTTAATGCTTGATATTAGTAGTGCAGACACATAGCAGACATTTTAATTTCCATAATGAATTCTTTTGATGACTTCATCACCACAATCACAATAAGCCCAAAGTGTTGCCTTTAGGCAGTCCAAATTTCAGAAGGTATTGGGCTCTAATGATCATTTATGACTGAAAACTGTAGAACATCATTGAATTTGAGTAGCTGATGCTAGTTAGGGGTTGATGTTTGATATGCCATTTATTTATTTTGGATGAAACAGTCTTATATCTGAAGCTTAACTCACACAGGCTGATAGGTCAGTGAGCCCTTTGAAAAATTCCCTGACCGTTTGGCAAGTGGTTGCTGGAAGCTGCTGACTGTCCCTCTGTGAAACTGGTCACAAAGAAGGTGCTGCACCAAAACCCTCCTCATGATTGCGTTTGTTGGTAGCAGATTGCCATGGTTGCCTGTAGTTTGCATGGAAGATACTGACTTTTCTGCACTCTCTGACTACTAAGGTGCAACTTTTACTTTGAAGACAAACAGTCTCTGCTTCCAGTTTGTGTCACACAGTTCCACTATCACTTGTCAAGTAGTTGGCCACTGTTTTCAGACAAATTGGCATCTTCCATGCAATCTGCTATCAACAATCCAACAACCACTTGCCAACTGGCTGGAGAAAACAAATTTTTTTCCCTGGTGGCCAGCATTGTCAGGGAGTCACTGAATGAATGGAGCCTACGTGACCAATGCATACCCAAGCCCACCAAGACAAGCCCCTTTAACCAAAACTGCTTCTTGATGTGTTGTATTGACTTACTAGCTAGCCGGCTTCTCTGGAAGCACATAGAGAAACCAGGATAATTGATCAAACTATCATCCATGCAATTAGTGGATAACCCAACCCACTAGTGCAGCTGGTGTGCAAATTTACTACTTAGCTTCTGAGCACTCA
>JAMQGT020001646.1:0-13828 GCA_024447675.2 Pterophyllum scalare | reverse complement strand
ATTGCTAGCTTAAGTTGTACTAATAGGATATGATTATTTTATAAAGGAGATCCTGAGAAAGGGCGACGGAGCTGGGTGTGCTTTAGGGCGGGGCTACGTTGTGATTTCCGGTTTCTTACTCTGACACTTGGATCGTCTGGATTCAAATGGGTAAGATGGCAACGGTGAAAACAGCTCCAGAAAACAGCATACGTAACTGAACCAAGTAAGAATGACATAACATTACACCTCAGTGGCAAATAAGAAGTAAATATAGTTTTGTGATTCCTTCAGCTTTATTATGTTCGCCCCCCATAACCTCACCATATGGTACCTTAATGTGAGAAAAGCACAGTGCACTGTGGTGAGACCAATCACCTGGTAACTTTTGATGTCTAAAAATAAAAAACCTGCACCATCAGTACTTGTAATATGATAACATTGTGTATGCTATATATGTATTATATATAGCATAATACAATGTTATCATATTACAAGTACTGATGGTGCAGGTTTTTATTTAGACATCAAAAGTTACCAGGTGATTGCCTCTGCACCACAAGAAAGATGCACTGTGCTTTTCTACCACATTAAGGTACCATATGGTGAGGTAGTTTATGGGGGGCAAAATTATAATAAAGACTGAAGGAATCACAAGAAACTTGTATTTTACTTTGTCTTATTGCCACTGAGGAGTTGTTGGGCAGTCACTGTGGAGAGTCACTGCAGAAACCAAAATTTTGCATTGGAAGTGACACTGTTGCTGTGTGCTCAGACAGAATGCAATACTAATGCGAGAGTCACCCGTGACTGCAAGTTGTTTCAACAAAATTTCATGCCTGCAGCATTCTTTCTGAGTCTTTCTTTGAAATCCTTGTTTCTCAGTAATCACCAGCATCCAAACCTTGAAGAGAAACCCCAAAACTGCTCATGCAAAACAGCAAAGTTCTTGCACTCATCCCACCTTACTGTCAAATGAAACATAGCATCAGTACAGGCAGAGCACTGACATCCAAGCACCGACAAGGAGTTTGATCCAATGATCTTGTATGGCCTTCATAACCAAGAGAAAGAAAACTGTTTCTAGACATTACTTTTGTAGAGCAAATGTCTGGGTATAGAGCCTAATTGGACATTAAAATAGTTTCCAATGTCCAATTAGGTACAAAGTCCATGTGATGTCCAACTGTGCTGATTTGCACTCATGTGAGAACAGAGTGTGCCCTTCTTGTTGCACATTGAGATCAGGCAGCACCATCGCCGAAATCAAGTGGAGCATTTCCAGAACGCATCTTGAGTGGACTGTCTCCTGCTGTGCAACTGTGGACAACACCCAACCTGATTATCCTGCCACTGTCTGAAGGTCACCTGTGATAACAGGGTCAAGTTAGCTCCACCACCCCAGAATCCTGTTTTTCATGTTTATTTATGTGTTTAGCAAACAGGATCTGTTCTGTGAAAACCGCTGCTGCTGCTGGGATTCAGCGAGAGCTCCGTTAATCAACAGAGACTTTTCTACCAAGTCTAACTATGGGAGCATTTGTTATAAAAGCAAAAGGTCACTTAATTGGCATTAGTGTCACTGGCCGAGCCATACATGAAACTCACAATTGTACAATTCACTGGAAAGGGCACTGGTCATTAAAGAGAGTGACAGACCTGAACCACTGTAACAAATAGCATAGTCGTCATACAGAAAAAGGATCATTTAATGGTAACTGATTGATGTTTGAGGATGAGTGGATGAGACAGCGGCACAAAAAAATGAGCTCCTTTGAGGAAAAGGTGAGTTCTGAACAGTAATAGTGATTCGGGTAAATGTCCTCACCATGAAATTAAAAATCCTGCTGAAAGAACTCATCAATCTGAAGGCACCATCCATCAGTGAGAATAAAGCAGTGCTCATTCTCTGTGCCACAGAAACAAGCTGACTTGATTGCTTTAGTCAATAAGGGAAATAGAGTCTCAAAATGACAAAAAAAACTGCTTCAGTGGGCAATTTACAGAAATGTGGGTTCCTGAGTGAGAGATTTTTTTTTTTTCACATGTGCCCTGTGGGGTTACTGAAATAAATACATGATGACTTGATGACTAAAATGCTGGTACTGTAATTTATTTGGCATGTTTTTATTAATTCACAGCGATCACTGTCTGATGGCAAACACACATTCAACCCTCCACTGCGCTACATTACTCTTTCCGATCTCATTGTGTGACGGGCTGACACTCAGCAGTGGCTGCTGCTGTAAGCTGTTTAAACTCTTAAGATTTACTTTGTTGGAACAGGGAATAAAATAATTTAAAAAAATTTAAAAAGCTCCCTGCTGTCACTTAGTCAGCTTGCTAGCTTGGATGACAACAGGACAAAGGGTTGAAACAGCTTAACAAAGAGATGTACTCGAACCATCAACCTCTGTCTCCTAACTGTACACAGACCCCTGCAACCAGTTTGGCAGTGTGTGTGAGCTAAATGGCAACAGTAAGTCCATTTTGAACACATTTTGGACTTCCCATCCCTACAAAGGTCAGAGCTGTCAAAACAGCTCTCCATTGGTCAATTTCCTTAAGTAAAACCTGACACAAAAGATTTGAGCCCATTGCTTTTGACTCTGTCTGTCTCACTGTGGGAATACCTCAGTTTTTTTCCTTCCTCTCTTCTGTTCTTGCTCTTAGTGACCAAAGATATATGTGAATCTATGAGTTTTTGTTTTGTTTTGTTTTGTTTTGTTTTGTTTTGTTTTGTTTTGTTTTGTTTTGTTTTGTTTTGTTTTGTTTTGTTTTGTTTTGTTTTGATGATGTCGATGGTCGATGTCTAAAACTTTAAAAGAAATCTGCTGTGAATAAGTCTGTATATTTTTCAGTGAAAATCTTAAAAGAAGATGATGATGATGAGTATCTAAATCTGTGGGAGTGAAAATAAATGTCAAATCAAGATGTCACATCTCACTTTGTGACAGCTCTCAGACAGAGATTAAGAGCAAGTGTGCCGTGATTATGATAATATCTTTGTTCCTGTTCTTTGCTTCTGTGACAGGTCAGTATGTCCCAGCCTGAAGATTGGCCTCTATCTATCTATCTATCTATCTATCTATCTATCTATCTATCTATCTATCTATCTATCTATCTATCTATCTATCTATCTATCTATCTATCTATCTATCTATCTATCTATCTATCTATCTATCTATCTATCTATCTATCTATCTATCTATCTATCTATCTATCTATCTATCTATCTATCTATCTATCTATCTATCTATCTATCTATCTATCTATCTATCTATCTATCTATCTGTCATATCTTTCTTTAGGGACAGGGAGAGATTATCATTAATCACAAGGGCTTCTCTCTATTGTCTATTGTAACAGTGGGATCACTGCTGAAGGCACATATGAATCATGTTCCACCCACACACACACACACACACACGAGAGAGAGAGAGAGAGAGACACACACACAGACATTAATTGAATCTCTGAGTGTTTAACAAACCATCTTAGCTCTCTGGGTGAGTGCCTGAGGACAATTAATCTCTTCAGGCACCGCTAACGACCCTCCACACATGGACAGTAAAGTATACTCCCCAATAATGACTCCCCCATAATGACAGCTGCCTCTGTATCCTTCTCCTTTATCAATCACACACATCACACACATACACACACACACACACACACACACACACACACACACACACACACTTGTCCAGAACTAATGCAAATATACAATTAGCTCAAACTCTGCAGTCAGCAATTTTGCAAACAATTAAAAATCCAAACAGCACCAGGTCGTTGATCTGTTTCTTTTCCCCCCGTCACTTCCTCAGTTTACTGTGAATAATTTAGAACCATGTTTTCATGACCTTTCTGATTGTTTTGCCAAGATACCAATAACTGCCAAAGAAAATGTTAAACGATGCTAAACAGAACAGCCTCACAGCATGTTTCAGACCTGTGGCCCAGCTATCTTTGCTTAGACACTTTTTACATATATCTGAAAAACTGAACAGCAAATATTAAATTAGCTGAGATGATTTTTCAAGTTACAAACAAGCTACCCATCCTTAATTGGAAAATTTTGCACCGACTGCCCTGAACATGTAAGAAGAAACCATGATGTTGTGTGACAACATCTAACAATGTACAACTAATGTACAATGAGAACTGGCCTGTTGATGCTTGATAATAAAAAAAATAAATTTGCTGGAATACAGTTGCAGTGTGGAGCATTAAGAGGGTCAGAAGAGTGTGTGTGTGTGTGTGTGTGTGTGTGTGTGTGTGTGTGTGTGTGTGTGTGTGTGTGTGTGTGCGTGTGTGTGCAATGAGGTTAGCAACAGACAGGTTTAAAGGTCTCCCTGAAACAACTTAAAGGCCACATTTCATCTTTAGGGCTCATTACAGGATGGTATTTTTATTTAAAAAATATATATTTCCATGACTTTTTCTGGGTAAATTCTTGAGCTTTTAGCTATACAGCCTGGAGTAGAAGATACACTTCTCTGTCATGTTAAATCTTAGGTTTATGTAGTTCACCACAGAAACAGTATTTATTGTTGTCATTGACCGTACGTGTGGACTGGACAATACATAAATGATAAGTAATAATAACTGTTGCATGGCTGGAGTCTCCGGGTTGGCTGTTTAGTTGTTATGCCGTCATCCCATCAATGATAATGGCCAGTTATGCTTTGAGTAAAGGACTGACCCTTTTTTTTAGCAGCAGCAATAGGAAAGAAGGTTCATGAATGTAGTGAAGGTAGATATGCAGAGGGATGGCTTGACAGATTAGGCAGATGATCCGCTGTGGTGACCTCTAAAGGGAGCGGCTGAAAAGAAGAAAGAGAAGAACAAGAAGGGGACCGGCCCAAACCTAATGGTGACTACTAGGCATAGACTATATATAAAGATGGACGTAGGCTGTGGCTCTGAAAAGTGAATCACTCAGTAAACACCTGATGAGATTATGGTCTCAGTCACTGGGTTCATGTCTTCTTGTATTAAACATGATGTTCATTCTAGTCCCCGTTAGTCTCCAGGAAGCTGGTAAAGAAGAGTACGCTTCAGGCCTTATGATTCACAAGTTGCTGCTGTATTAGTGCCCCAGTGTTCCTTTTCAAACGGCTACAGTGGAGAATGCTCAAACCAGGACTTTGCAAACCAGTGGATGATGCCTACATCCATCTTTCATATACAGTCTCTAACTGACACCATCCCAACGAGGTTGCTGGTGCGCCGATACTCTGTTGAAGAAGAGGGCCAACAAGTTAAGTGGTGAAACCTGCAGCTCAACAAGCAACCTGGCAAATCATCTGCAAACAACAGTTTTTGTGTTAGGAGGTGTTGCCAACTTTCTTGTTTAATGCAGTTTCTTTTTATAATAGCACTCACATCTGGTTATGGCTTCCCCTGGTTCCAGCGTGTCTCAGTAGCTGTAGCTCCACCCAGATCAAGCTGCATCCAAAACCTCTTCTCTCACTTAAATGGAAAAATAGCTCAGGGTCTGCTATTATAACTTCAGATTAAAGCAACAGAGTTAACAACGCTGCAAATGCAAGATTTTTTTAAAAAATGTTTTTGTTTAATTCATTCAGACTAAAACAACTGGCGGGTAGAGTGCACTCCATACACTGCAGCAAATTTAGTTTTAAAGATAACCGCACCCCAACCCACTACTCCCGTGACCAATCCATCAGTTGAAGATGTGATTTCAGTCCACCAGCATTTTATCTGGTTGACTAGAGACCCACATTTTTGTGTGACTGGGCCGTTCCCAGAAGTCTGCTACATATGGCCCTCTAAGTTTATTTTACTGCATGTGGCCCGCTTCTTTGCTGTGCTTTCTGCATCTTTTTATCGTTATTTTAATTAATAAATAAAATACATAAAATTAACCTTGATCGACAAGATGAGCTGTATTATATGTGTTCACAATAATGGTAGGTGGCACAAGAAACAGTCCTCCAACTGTCTATACCATAGACAGTTGCATTAGGTCCTCAGGGGTATATTTAGTAAAGGTTAACACCACTCTGTGTCTCTAGGGATGTAGAGGTTAACACATTTGCTTGGCAAGCTAAAGGTTGCTGTTTTGAGCCCCTTTGGGGATCCTCTGTGGAGGTACCTGCTGTGGTGACCCCTTTGTGACAAGGGTGCAGCTGAAAGTACCTTTTTAGATCTACTCTGAGGAGCTCTACTGATAAATTTCCTAAATCTTTAAAACCTTTCATCACCCAAGTGCAGAACTGCTAGTTCACTCACATGGGATTCATGGTGCTATGTGCAGGTGGAATGCTGATAGGCTGAGAAGTTCACCTGAACAGGACGTTTATCACAAAAGGGGAGACGTAAGCACCAAAGATCAAGTGGCTGCGTCTGAAAGAAGTCGGTATTTTTAACACCCGGTTTCACTTCAGCTCGACTTTGGTCTTGGCTGCATAGGACCAACGCACAGCAAACCCTTCAGACTGTCGCTGTTGCACGACTCAGCGGCAAAGCTCGATGCAATCTTGCTAAGATGAAAAGGAGATCTGGAGGTTGAAACAGCAAATTACTTTTCTGCTTTGTGTCACTCTTTAGTTTGTCCACTTCAGCACACACATCAGAGAGTGACACTGTTCATGAAGCAGGGGTGTGTTTCTAATCTGAGCTGTTGCATTCAGTTCTGCAAAAAACTAGCATATACAAGCACTGTACATAAGGTTAATGTCTCAGACGCCCATTATTCACGACAGAGTTATCAAATTAGGACTCTTCCTGCTTCTTTTGTGCCCTCTAATAGGATTTTATACAGAAATAACCCACTCTATCGCTGCTGGCATTCTCACTGAGTTTAGTTTAAAATGTATACATTTATAGTGGGGACGATAATAAAGGCATGTGTGATTAATTCAATTTTTTTCAATTTTCCTCTTTGGTTTTCCTTTTTCCTTTTACCAGAATGGCGTTGGCAGGTATGATGATTAATGTCAGGGTTTTGTGACTGTTATCGTCACAAAGATGCTCCCCACGGGGCTATTTGTTCTTGTCAGACTGCTGCATGACATCCACTGTGTCTCACTCTCTGCAAGCAGAATAAGCCCCCCACCTCACCCCAAAAAAGGAAGAAACGGTTCACCTTTGGGACCAATGATCAACAACATTTAGAACATCTGAGACTTCTGAGAAAAATTTTTGCAGTATGTTACAGATAGCTGTTAAATTACTGGCTGTGTCACTAAGAAATGAGGTGAAACAAACTGATCTTTGAGCAGTCATAACAACTTTGAACGCAGCCCTCATTTGCTGCATAACGTCAGTGCGAGATTTACAGCGTGCCTTGATGTGCCAGCATTTTATATTGTCACATTTCCACCGCCTTGTATCAGCAATCGAGCTATAATTTTACATTCATAGCCTCATTTTCTGCCGTATGAGCAAGCAAAGGGACCTGTCCTCCTCTTCATCATCAACCCAATTTCCCGCAGAGACATCACGTAAATCATCTGCATTGTATATCGGTAGATGTGTTAGTCCACCTGTGTGTAAGAGTGTGTGTACTTTGTGTCTACAGTATGTGGGTTACAGAGAAAATGGTGCTTTTGAAATGAATTGTGGCAAAGAGCCTGGGGTAACTCCTCACTCCCAACCGTCTGCTTTTCATCATAAATCTTTCATTATTCTTAAGTCACCTTTGTTCTTGCCTCCTCTGCTCGCGTGTGTGCTTCCTGAGAGAGAGTGGGAGCATGACTCTCGGACTACCTGGATTGTCCCAATTGAATGGAATTAAATATATATATTAAAATCCTAGAATCCTTTTTTTTCTTCAGAATTGAATTTTTTTTAAAAAAGGAGCACTCGACTCAAAGCATTTACACTTAATACAAAAGAAAAAAGAAAAAAGAAAAGAGAGATAGGATTCAAAAGCGTATATGCATGCTCACTTTGCCGTGCCAGCAACCCAGTCATCCCTCAATTTGGCCTTTTGCCCTTTTCCCTCCAGAGTCACCCAAGATATATCTGGAGCTATAAAACTCATCTCCTCAAGCAAACTTCCACTCACCATGATTTATATTCCCCAATCTCCTTCCTCTAACTTGCCTCTCTTCTGGTCACATTTGAGTTCAGCTAAAGACACAAACACGGGATGTGGTCTGAAGATTCTGACGCAGGTATTCAGGGACACACAGCAAGGCAGAGCCAGAGTCAGCAGTGACGCTGCAATTGGGGAATTTCTGCCTTCACTGTGTCTTGTGAACAAAACCAGCTAAAACAAACTGCTGCGATCTATAGATTCTGCCTTTTAACCAAGATTATAACAAAATGATTGTCTGAACTAGTCGGTGATAGCGGCGTCACAGATGGTCACAAAATTTAATGAAGCACACACACACACAGCACACAATACTGGAAAAAATAAATACATGACAGCTCACTCACAAACCGAAAAAGGTTTTCAGCTCCAAATTTTTAGACCTACAGTTTGAGACTTTGAGGCAAGCTAAAGCCCACAACCATAAGTGCAGCCACACAGATATACTCACAAGACACTTTATTAGGTATACATGTTCAACAGCACAAAAAGCATGGATCCATCTGTTGAATGTATCAACAGTTTAGCCTGTTGGTGGTGGTGTAATAGTGTTGGGGATATTTTCATGGCACACTTTGGGCCCCTTAGTACCAACTGAGCGTCACTTAAACACCACAGCCTACCTGAGTATTGTTGCTGGCCATGTCCATCCCTTTATGACCACAGTGCACCCATCTTCTGATGGCTGCTTCCAGCAGGAGTTACAGAGTTCGTCACAAAGCTCAAACTGGTTTTTGAACATGATCATGAGTTCACTGTATTCAAATGGCCTCCACAGTCACTCCATGCCTGACTGTTTTCAGTCTGAATGAAGCAAACTTTTCAAATTTAAATACTGCAATCTGAATCTTAGTGTGCATTCTTTTAGTCTTCTTTCTCTCTAACTTCTTTTTTTTTTTTTAGTTATGCTGACTTTGTGTGCAGGATAAGCTTAAATGAATATTGACCTTTGAAAAGAGTTTTCACTTGTGCATTACTATGTAAAATAAAAAAAGCGAATGACACTGGCATAGTTACAGGATGGAGTCACAGCTCTCAGTGGATTTATTCTGCAACAAATGTGCAAAAATATGCATCTTCTTTGTTTTATTCACTGGTTTACAAAGCAGTGTGTTCAAACTTGTAGTCATCTTGTTTGTTGGACAAAGTTTTGGTGATCAATCATCCGGTGAGTTTATAGATTTTGGCAGCAAAAATAAAAAATATAAAAAAATAAAATAAACAAATCTGATTCCAGAGCTGAGATGCCAGGAAATCCCAGCTGACTTGACTGGCTATCTTCCTTGTGCTTCTCAGCGTTTTGTTATCACAAGCCTTCCAAACACTGCGAAAAGTGATGAGATGTTTCTTTACTTTCCTTTTTACCAGCAGTGTCTCATTTGGTTGTTTACTGCAATTAATAGGGTTAGTTACTGCAGTTTTTGTGCTTCATGCCCCGTGTTTGCTTTTAAAGCAGTAGGATATTCTTAGAGGAAATATCTGAAATGTGAACACTGGTGTAGTATCACCACATTTTGAAATAAACGTTATTAGAGAATGTGTAAATATGTAAATTTGCAAGTTCTAAAAATAGTGTATCAAAGTAAACCATACGTGAAATGCAGCTATAATATTGTGCATGAATTGATATTTGCATCAGGTGACCCTTTGCATCAATGCTCTTTCCATGGATATATGGCCATATACAGAACCTGGTGTTTTGCTCTTTCACCCTTCTGTGAACTCTAAACATCATCTTTGTCCAGTACATACCGACAACGTCACAGGAAGAACACAGGCCTCTTTTATCCGTCGGCTACAGGCTATTAGTCTTTCCACCCTCATTTCGCCAGGCAGTTTCTGAAAAAAAAAAAACACTGACACAAACAGCCAGGGGGGGTATTTACAAGAAAAAAGATGGAGGAGAGTGAGGGTGTGGGTGATATGGATGTAGATGCATGCGCATGGAAGAGGAGGTGATTGAGGACGGTGGTGCAGAACAGACAAACTGTGCAAGCGTAATTCCCTGTGGCACCACAAGATTAATTTTTCACTTTAAATTTTCTGGTACACGCTGACACGTCAATGAGTCCCAGTCCATTTCATGCGGATAAGAGCTGCATGATGAGCAGATCACATCAGCTCCCTCCAAGCTTGTGTGAACCATCAATCCCTGGTCTTCACGGTGACAGGCTGAGCTTCGGGCAAAAGGTGGCGGGAGCCTGAGGAGATGAATTTGTGTGTGGATGGTGAGAGTAATAATAATAAATACAGAAATTCCCTTTCATACATTAATTTGTATGTGGATGTCTGTATGGAAGACATGCTTTAAGATTGTGATAAGATTAGATTTAAGGTTACACTAAGGCTTGGGGGTAGGGTTAGGCATGTAGGTGTAAGTTGATGTAATGTCTGTGAAGTCAGGAGATGCATGACTGTCTCTGTTTCTCTGTCTGTATGCATGTCTGTGGGTGGGTGGGTGGTTGTGTGTCTTGAACATGGAGGCTAGAAAAAGGTAAACATACCCATTCAGAATTTATAGCAAGTACACAAAGGCTGTGTGCTGCAGAAAGAGGCTACAGCACCATCTTGTGGTGATCGGACACATTTGAACTTGTCCTAGATGTGTGCAGCAGCTCCAAAAAAATAAAAATAAATAAAATAAACGGACTTGTGTGCTGGAATAGTGTCCTGTTATAGTTTTATGGACAAGCTGGAATGGGCCTTTGGGAACTGTAAGTTACACAAGTGGATTAAGTCTAGTTTGGCTAAAAGTCAATAGAGCTGATTGAGTTTATGCACTGTGGATATTAACAGAAAAGAAAAACTGTGCATTTCTCAGTGAGGGGTCCGGCTGTAGACCTTGAGTGTTTAGACACTTCTTTTGCAGGTTTTGCTGCCATGACACCTCCAACACAGAAAGAACATTTGTATAGAACAGAGTGTGCATGCAATGACTGCCCTAACACCATAGTGTTACCATGTGGCCAGCTGCCATTTCTCCTCGAAGTTAGTGGCTTACTGAAATAGTCCATCCATCCATCCAGCCTCTTCTGCTTATCCTGTTCGGGGTCAAGGCGAGGCTGGAGCCTATCCCAGCTGTCATAGGGCGAGACGTAGGGTACACCCTGTACAGGTCGCCAGCCTGTCGCAGGGCTTACTGAAATAGTGATTATAATAATTTTATACAGTGGCATGCAGGCATAAAATTATTCTATTGTGTGCTAAGTGCTAAGTTCTGTATGTAATGCAAATGCAAAACCTCTAAATACTAAAAGTGAACTGCAAATTATCATCTAATCACTTCAAAGAACAATGTACAGACAGGCTCAAAAGGCCTGCTGTCGCCTAGAGGGGCGAGATGAAATGAGGACTACGAAAAGAGAAGCTAGCCTACAGACTTTCACACCTCTGCAGACCTGAAATATTGCAGCTAGCAGCATTACAGACCAACTCACAGGCATATGCATAGTCTAATGTAAATAAAGGTACAGATAAAGTAAATCCATGCAGAGCTGTAGCACAGATTACACAGGACCGACCACATGCCAGCTGTCTTAACACTACTGATCTTTGATGGAACAGAGAACCAGGAAGTCCAAAATAGGGTACGCTGATCTTTAGCCTTTTATGATACAGTGGAAAACTTTGAAAACAACGCTGCTTGTTCTGGATCAATAACCAGAGCTCATCTTTATCTCCAGTTTGAAGGCGTTACCTTTAAAAAGCACAGTGATCTCTGAGGCTACCACCAATCAAAGCACTCACAGTGTTTTAGAGGATTGAAGCAGCTTTGCCTACAGGGCCGTAAAGAGCCTGGAACAAAATCCAGATATGGTCATAGTGTTAGCTAATCTGCTTGTGAATCTGACCAAAGTTATCTTCTGATGGGTTCACACTGATTCTTCTTGTCATGTTTGAGACCTGAGGAGAATTAAGCCCATGGACGGCTACATCTGGCGGCTTAGATGGGGTTTGCTTTAGGTGGACTTGCTTCAGAGAATTTTAAGGCTTCTTGTACAGATGAGTATACACATAATGTGCACACGGAGCTGCAGATCAAACATGCACAGAATGCTAAAGCTGCTGCTAAGAACTCTTCTGTGTGTCCCTCGGGCTGTTTGCTTATCAGTGTCAGTGGAAAGTGTTGCACTGCGAGGGCAGGATTTTATGCCTGTGTGTGTGTGAGAAAGAGCTTTTCTTCTCACGCTACGATGACTCATTGGTGACAACAGCACCACTCAGATGCTTTTTGATATCACTTATCCTGGATTCTCCTAGAAGAGATTAGACACACACAAACACACACACACACAAATGTACATATTTCCTTGTGACATGTTATTCTATAAGTCATCTTATATTAGATGACTTGTAATGTTTCAGCCTGAATGGCTAACTGTATCTGCAATGCACATTAAAAAAAACACTTTCCTTTTGTATTAAATCAGATAAAAACTGATCACAAATCAGTCTAAAATGTAGTTTTTTTTAAGTTCAGTTTTAAATGCAACAGATTTACAAGTAAGAACGCTGACTTCTCCATTTATAGCCTATTACTGCTGCAGTGTGAAAGGTTTCCATTTAAAAAATGGCAGTTTGAGTCTTCATGAAGACTGAGGGCCTAAATGGATTCATAAAGTCATGGAATATAAATCAACAGAAATATCACTTGCTACTGCTCCACTTTCCACACAAATGGCACACATTAGAAATGTTTATTTATATCTCATGGTAGCAATTCATAATAAGAAACACGTTTACGTCTATCTAGTTGTTTAAAGCACGTATTAATATACCACAGAACACTAACTGAGTGTTTTCCCTTGCTAACTTTTCAGTTGCTGCCTATTCACTATAGTGACCTGTGATGTTCTGTCATCACTGCTAATTTTGCCCTTTTTCTGGTATCTTCAAGTCCCCGTCCACACATACTCAAGGATTATGCTAAACTTAGCTTGGTCTGTGCATTTTGGCTTTTGTGTCATGTGTGGATGCTGAAAGTGAGATTTTGAAGTCTTTCCGTGGTGAAGATTTCTGCATTTGCATGTGTATGAGGAATATGTGGAGTTTGTCTCGTGGTGCCAACAGTGTGTGCCTTTATCTCAGACTGTGCAGAGACAAAGTGATGGGAGCAGTTACTGTGGTGTCTACCCTTTTGAAGCCTTGAGATGATTTTTCGTGCTTTCATGAGGACCAATGAAGTTTTCGCGGTTGCCATCTTAGTGTTTTTAAAACCAGATGTGGAAAGAGAGAGGCATGTGTGACTGTGAAACACCGTACTCATTGGCAAATTACTTGTCAATCACGAGTCATCAGCCACTGAGCACACCCTGGATAATCCTCCTCGCTGAAATATAACATGACTAAGATTTAGAAAATGGAGCATATTTTAGGTTCAATATGACATGAAATGAGTCACTGAGCCTATAAACTCAGCAGGAAGGTGTTTACACAAGTCAACTCAGAAAATCACTTTCCCATAGACTTCTAAAGGACCAGTGAACTCCTTTTGCAACCACAGATATCGCCCCCTGCTGGCCATTACAAAGAATGTGTTTAAAGCACACTTCAGAAAGCTTCTGACTGGTCAACATTTCTGTACAGTTAGGGTTATATTGCCCCCTGTTACTTTGGTATGCTGTCGACAGAGCTTGATATTATTTATTTGTGTTGTCATGTGAACAGTCACATTTTTTAAAAAACTAAAGTGGAAAATTTCCATTAAAACTATAATACCTGTGTATCCCAAGGCAAAGAACATACACTGCTCAAAAAAATAAAGGGAACACTCAAATGACC
>JAMQGT020001645.1:0-36064 GCA_024447675.2 Pterophyllum scalare | reverse complement strand
TGTGTTATTGTGGCCCTTCGTTCAGTTACGTATTGCTCATGAATCACCAGCAGTATCAGTGTATGGCCCAACAGGTATGAAGGAGTAATCAACAATCTCTCTGAATTTAACAAAAACAAGTGCTCACTGGGTCTGTTCCCTGTAAGACTGAATGTGCTGCAACCATCTGTTTGAGGGGCTGCAAACTAGAATTTTGGTTTACTGAATGAAACGCCTCCATCTGGTGGCCAGCCAGGGCAATAACACCCCCTGTCGCTATTGGGGCCAGGCTAATTTATGCTTCATACAGCTTCCTCCCTTTTTGAGTTAATTTAAACATTTAAACTTTTCCAGTCTGATGTTATATTTTTCATATATGGACAGCTGGTATAGATTTGCAAAAGAAAAAAAAAGAAAGAAAAAAAAACTCCACATGCATTTTTGTGATTGTCCTTAAATTTCTGCAGCCAGAAATCCAACTTCCAAATCAGCACGTATCTTATTTGATGCCTCATTTTGTTACGTTGCTGGCCGTTTTACATTTTTGACCTTTTTTTTTTTTGTCTAAAAATGGTTTGCCCAAACCAGCCATATTATCTTTGTTTTTTTCCTGATGTTTTTTGCTTTATTTTCATGGAGCACACACAGATGCATGAATTATATAGAAATATTCTTGAAATCGGGCACTGTTTAAACAATTCAACATGTTAATAAAAGGAGCAAATTCCCTCTGCTAAAATAGTGGATGACTGCATGAAGAAAATGACATGCATGTTTCTACCAGTGAAATGCAATATCGAAGGGTCTGCTGCTTCCTTACAGTTGATAATTATGTAAAAACACATAGCAATTGAAAAAAATATATAAATATATATATTAATATATGTGTGCACTGTGGGCCTCACTGCACTTGTGGTGGATCTGTTTAGTAGATGAATGCTGCCCATGCTCCTTTTCTTCTTGTTCTGCTTTGGGGCCGGAGGCGTAGCCTTACCCAGTCTTTAATATCGGGGAACTCCTGATAGTACAAGTACACCTCACCCTCTCCTAACCTCCTCTTCAACCACTTGTTTACACTCTGTTGTCTCTCTCGGATCTCCCTCTCCCTGTACCTTTTATTTTATTTTTTCCCTCTAAATTCATCATGCTTCCTTCGTGCCTGGCCCTTACCCTGACCAATTGAAGGATGGATGAGGAAGACGGAGAGGAAGAGTCGGGTGCCTCACGCGGCGGTGTGCACGATAACCTGTACCGCGTTCACATGCCCAGTCTCTACAGCTGTGGCTCCAGCTACGGTAGCGAAGCTAGCCTGCCCGCTACAGCCCACACTGTCAGCAATGCCCCCGTCACTGAATACATGTGAGTTAGCACCCACCGCTAGCTAGCGGCTAGCAGGATGATCTTATACACTGCCATAGGTAGCTGATGCTTGCCCCCCTGTGATCTAGGCTACAAGCGCTGCAGGGCTTACTGCCTGTGGTAATGATAAGTTAGAAAAGCTGTTTTTTTTTTTTTAATATGTGGATTGCATGTCGACTGTGACACACTCAGCAACATTTGTTACTCAGTGAGTTAGGACTCATTATGTTTTTCTCTGATTCTAAAAGAAAAATAGCTGCTTGCTGTATTCAGCCAGCCTGCCCATTTAAGCCTACGATGTTAGCAAAAACCTGGTAATGAGGAAAATTCAGTTTTGCACTTGCGTAGCATAATTTAATTTCTCCCTGCTTGCTGTTGGCAGAGAACTGAATTACTTGCAGTGTTTATAATAGTAGAAGAGAAGTAAGCGTATATGTGTGTACTGCCTCTGCACAATGATTAAACACAATATTGATGCTGGCTGAAAAGTAAAGAGCTATGCCTTTCAAGCCACAAGGAAACCGGACAGTAAGACTGGGCTTTAAGACGTGTGTTAATTTGAGGCTTTTGGTCCATTGAAGGACCAGCATCCACCAACCCCGGAATGTCTACCAGCTTTCTGACTGTTCGATATTCCAAAGCATACCACAAGGTTGTTGAGGGAATGTATTCTTTTTGAGCTTTGCCAGATAGACCGGGAGCCCTTTACTTTTGTTAGTCAGAGCTAAGCTGTCATTGCATAAGTATGCAGTCTACATATGATTGTCTGAATCAGACCTTCAAGAAGGGAGCTGCCAGCAGCAGAACTATCAGTGGCTAAAACTGCAGATCCCCATAATCCTAAAAAAATAAGTTCCAGCAGCTCCTCACAGTTACAAAGATTGGGAGCTGGTTTGGCAGTAATGTAAATCATACGTTTAGTGTTAGATGACCAAAGCATGCAAACCCATCATTGTTAAACTACAGTGGACTAAAAACACTGGTGTCACACGAGTGATGACTGGTTTTTATTTATATCAAGCTAAATGGAAAAGAAATGCATAAGTGCAGCTTACACAATCTGGATTATTTGCAGTTCTGTTTTCCATGTCAGGGTTCTGGGTTTCTGTACACACAGTGCCCCTTTGCAGTAATAGAATGAACAATTATTGTTTTTTTCATACTTTTAAGATTTAAGCTAAGGTTTGTAGGTCTCCCTCTTTTATTGTAGATAAAATACCAGAAGTTATGGAAGCACTTCTCATTTAGCCCCTAATAAATTTTGCTTGCGCAGGACATTAGCAGTCTGTTATTATGCTAAAATACCTTCCTGAATCCGTTAATAGTTGAAATGTTGGCCTAAAAATTTACTGGCGTATAGCTCTTTTAAATGTGGGCCTAAGACTACCCTCCTGTGGTTTTCCACAATGATAAAAGTCCTATTTTACTGAGTCAGTGTCCCATTGTGAGAGTCAATATTTTTCCCTTGTTCTGAAAGTATGTTAATTACGTTGGTCGAGATGTTTTAAGTCGTTGCTACTACAGTACCAAGCTAAAGTCCCACGTTGGTAATAATTACTGAGGTCATTTGTCAGAGGCCATATGTCAAAGTCATTATATATTAGAGCAGATCAGCAAATCAACAGCACATCAAGAGCTCAGCGGCAGGGTGACGACATGTAGTAACCTCTTATTCTATAATGCAGGAGCCAGAACGCAAACTTTCAGAACCCTCGGTGTGAGAACACCCCCTGATTGGCAGGGAGTCCCCTCCACCCTCTGTAAGTGCACACTTTCTAGAACACATTTTCCCTCAGCTATCTTCCAATAGCCACAGTGCTGCTGGGACACATTTCAAATCCCACACAGTTGGCATGTTATTCATTTAAGTGTAACAAAGAAAGAACGGTGTAAATTATTCACTATCTCTGATGTTTCATAGCGTGCTATTTGTGGATATTGGAAGGTAGCCCCCCACTCCCCACCCCCACCCCCCATCCCTAAACCACTGCAAGTGTTCTCTGTGCTCACGATAGACCGTGATCATGGATCGCCTTCACGAAGGTCATTTTGGCAGCCTGGGAAAACTGGAAGCTTGAAAAGAAGCCCGTTTGTTAGTCAGATCTGCACTTGGATCAAAGAGGGGGCAGACTGTTTTGATAAGCGTAACTGTTGGGTCATGTTCGGCTAAAGTTGTCTTCTATTTCTGATGTAAAACATCTGGTTGGCGCTGTGTGATGTGCGGACCACATAGCTTTTTTTTTTTTTGCTGCTGACCACCTCAATTTTTTTTTCTTTTCTTCTGAACCGCAAACATTTTTTGTAAGAAATGACATGCTGACTGTTTTGGCTTTGAAAAGGTGCTGCTGGGCCTGTAGCTGTGGATTTTGTTTCCATACAGTATCACCTGTACACTTTCTACATTACAGTACTGTGGCATGACAGCATTTAACCAATCCAAGCACGATTAGTTTAGGGCTCAGGTTGCAATTTCTTGCTCCGTGCAACCTGACCGAACCCTGCAGTCAAGCTCAGTCATTTTTATTGCAATTCGAGCAAACTTGAGCCCAAGCCTCTAAAGTTCCCGCTCCTCCTTCCCCTCCCTTGTTCCCACACTGTGTCTATGTGTGCATCTTCTGGTCGAGGTGTATGTGTCCTGTGTTTCCCACACCCTTCACCATTGCACAGCCACAGGAGCACTTATTCCCACCTCCACTGTTGAAATGTAGCAGCCAATGGCGACCACTCGCCACTCTTAGACAGGGCCGATGGCTGGGCCGCCGTCCTGTGCAGTGCTGCTCTTCTGTCTTCTGCAGCGATGTGGAAACCACAGACCTCCAACTGTAACTACCTAGGTGCTCACGAGAGACCACTAACTCATACCAGGCTAACCTACTACATCAGAAGTAGAGCAACTAACTACGAATGAACCACATCTGCTAATTTACAATAACATCATCCTGACCTGATCAGCTGTTACATAATGAATGACTGTTGTAATCAAACCCCGGCTGTCCAAATGACTGGTCACAGTATTTCTGCTCTTCCTGTGTGTTTGTGTTTACGTATCGATCCATCCTCATCTATCTATCTATCTATCTATCTATCTATCTATCTATCTATCTATCTATCTATCTATCTATCTATCTATCTATCTATCTATCTATCTATCTATCTATCTATCTATCAGCAAGCATTAATCCTTGTTTGTCCGTGATTTCCTTGTCTTCTTTTCATCCCTCTCTTCTGTTTCTTTCTCCCTGCTTTTCGTCATTTCCCACTTTTGTCCCTTGTGCTTCTCTTCTTTTTGTGTGTCCCCCGCCTCTTCAGTACACCTCCAGTATGAGAGCGAAGTACCTGGCGACCAACCGACCAGACCAGAACCGACGCTCTGTTCCCAATGACCAACTGGATCCCGCTAGCCGGCCTCACCCTGCTGCCAGACCACAGTCCTCAGTCCATTAGAAAGCACTTCAGCCACAGTACTGCCTGAATCCAGTTCTCACAGCCAATAGCAAGATCCAACTCAGCACACAACACCAGAACTGGGTGCTTTTAAGCACCGACAGGAGTCCAGTTTGTCGAGGTCCACTGAATTTAACACTGACCGGTTCATCAGAAATAACACAACTCATCAACCAGGTACCACAGCACATGACTGCACTTTGAAGCTCAACTTCTACTTCTTACCTACACAAACCAAAATAACCAAAAAGGCAGATAGAAGAAAAGTACTTCCACTTCTCTTCTTTATGGACACACCCCCCCAAGCTGCTCGATCCACCACAGCTGCGATGGATCAGCCCTCATAACCACAATGCACGGCCACAAAAGCGCCTCTCTGCAGTTTCTTCTTCTTCTCCACTGGCATCTGTACACTGCCGTCCAGTGAAGGCATCTACGCCACTCTCAGCAGTCAACGCCCTGACACGCTCACACACAGACAAGCGCGCAAGCACGCACACATGCATACTGTACAGAGTTGTAAATAGTGACCATGTGCTTTATTCTGATTTCATGAAAAGTAGACTGTTGAATCCTTACTGGTAATGTGGTGTGCTGTGTGTTTATCATGGAAATTGTTGCTGTATCTCACTCACACACACACACACACACACACACTCACACGTGCATACACACAGATAGGCAGATAGTCTAACCAAACACTCATTTGTGTAAATAATAAGCCAGTGAATCAGAAAGCCATGCTTAGATGAACTGCACCACTACATCCACATTCTCTCTTTAGCTTAACATCGTCGTCTAAGACTTGAATTGTGAACTAAAAAAAAACAGTGTGCCCACGTCTCTTTTCCATACTTGTTAACGTGCGCATACCTTTCACTTATGAGCCAGTAACCCTGTTGTGAAATAACTGCTTTGAACTTTGGGAAATGGAGTTTGAGACAGTGGACATGCGAAAGGCTCAACCTGTGCCAAAAAACTGAATAATTAAATGAGGGATGCCTGATTCTGCCCTCATTTCCTACTGCCTCCGGACGTCTCGAAGGGGGGGGGGGTCTCATGTGGAATGTTTTCCCTCTGACTGGGAAGAGTCGGAAGAGGAGAGACGCTTGAAAAAGGAAACAGTGGACCAATAGTTGCAACAACACATTTGTCAGGTGCTATGTAAGGTCAGTCGAGATGATCCGGACTGAGGAGTGACAGAAACGATTTTTTACTTTTAATGTTTTTTCTTTGTTTTCCTTTCTTTTTTTAAATTCAGGGATGTGTTAGATAAAAGCAGTACAAAAGAGAGGCTTTCCATGATTACTAAATGTAAATGGTGTCCTGAAGCCTGAAAAAAATCCCTGATAAAAAAAAATGTTACACACAAGGACAGTGAGTGTTTTTTCTTTTTCTTTTTTTGTTTATCAGAAGCTTACATAGAGGATGTGATACTGTGACCAACTGTAGTATTCTGTTTCTTCCTGTGCTTTTATTTTGGTGACCTCAGATAAACCTTTAGCATCAGTAATTAAGTCTTTTATTTTTTTGTAAAAAAATATCCTTTTTTTTTCTTTTCTTTTTTTTTACCCATAAGCACAAATTCTCTTCAAGGTGACTTTGTGAGATGGAGAAGTAAAACTCACTGCCTGGGTCACTGCCAGTGGCTTTTCCTCCTGCTCTCTGTGTACAGTGTATAAAATCAGTAGTTGTGAACCCATGTGTGTGTGTGTGTGTGTGTGTGTGTGTGTGTGTGTGGCACCACCATGGCGTGATTGGCTGTTGCTCTAATGTCAGTGTTACTCTGTGCGAGTACAGTGATAATTGTGTCTGACTGGCAGGAAGCAAAGGCCGGCCTATCTAGCCTGAGTCATTTCTACACTGACGTTGCACACACATTAACGCACACGCGCACAAACTTGTTTTACAGACACACACCTTCTATACATACTGCAGTATTATTTAAAGCCCAACGTTCCCTACTTTTTATCCCTATTACATTCATATCTAGAACGATAGTAGCAGCACCCCCACCCCCCACCACCACATTGATAACCCTTTGCATTATGGGTGATGTAGTATGTAGTTACTGAATTAAAGAGCAACCCCGAATCATGTAGTCAGCCGCCCCCAACTCATATGCTATCCCACCACCCTTCCTGTACAGCATTTTAATACTGTCTTATTAATCAATGACCACTTCTCGTATTTAGCGAGACAATCTTACATGTGTGATTTTACTAGAAAGGAAATGTCCATGTTATGGTAACAATGCTACCTATGGTCTAGTACTTTTACAGTGTTTTATTGCACCATGGATGCAAACAGTGTTAAGATCTGTGGGACTAGTCACTGATTAATGGCCTTTCATAATGTTTTTAAACTCTTAAAGCACTCTTCATATCACATGTCTTCTTTCTTTCTTTTTTTTTTTTTTTTACATTTCTCTGTCTTGTAAAAATCAGACTTTAAAGATAAAATAATAGCTAGTTGTTTTGTAGGAGAATAAAGGCAAGAGCAGCGTTTTTCTTCTCTTATTAATGGTGAATGACTCTCTCTGTCTTGCTGCGTTTTAATAAGACTATTACAGTGTCGTCCGCACACCTGACTTAATGCTGTGTTTGAAGTTCTGTGCCAATGCTCTCTGTGGATTTGACTGCTCTGTAGCAGTGTGTCAGGATGGGGTGGGGTGTGGGGAGAAAGAGCCACGCTCATTAAGAGTCGGTAAAGAGCGCGTGCTCCTGCGTGGTATTTACAGGACGTCAAATGCACAACTGTTCAGATGTGAGACAAACGTTTTCTATGGCTGTTTTTATTTTCTGATGGTTTAACTAAGATATTAATGATATACATGTCAAAACTGTGGTAATGATATCATTCAGCCTGGAATAAATGTTTTAAAAAAGAAATTAAAGTAACTTTAACGTACTGATAAAGACTGCTGCTGCTTCTGTTTTTTCTTATCTTCTGGTTTTTCTTATCACCCTGTTCCTCTTTATGTGGAGTTAGCGTGGAAGGTTTTACCGGGTCTAAATGCACTCAAATATTAAAGAGAACACACTGAAACATGCACTTACTGGAAACTTCATTAGTTACACCTTGTTAGTTGTTTGTCTTCAGAATTGCCTAAATTCATCATGGCATAGGTTCAACAAGGTGCTGGAAACATTGTGCATCACACAGCCGCTGCAGATTTGTCAGCTGCACATCCATGACGTGAATCTCCTGATCAACCACATCCCAAAGGTGCTCTATTGGATTGAGATCTGATGACTGTAGAAGCCAATTGAGTACAGTGAAGTCACCGTCATGTTCATCAAACCCGTCTGAGACGATGTGAACCATGTGACATGCTCGCTTTCATGTTGTTTACACTAGATTCTGACCTTACAATCCAACTGAGAAATCGAGATTCATCAGATGAGGCGACATTTTTCCAATCTTCTGTTGTCCAGTTTTGGTGAGTCCTGTGCAAACTGTAGCCCCGAGTGTCCTGTTCTTAGCTGACAGGGGTGGTGAGGTCTTCTGCTGCCATACAGAAGCTCTTCTGTATACCTTAGTTGTAATGAGTGGTTATTTGAGTTACTGTTGCCTTCCTGTCAGCTTGAAGCACTCTGGCCATTTTCCTCTGGCATCAACAAGCCATTTTCACCCAGAGAACTGCCGCTCGCTGGATATTTTCTGTCTTTTGGACCATTCTCGGATAAACCCTAGAGATGGCTGTGTGGGAAAATCCCAGTTGATCAGCAGTTTCTGAAATACTTGAGCCAGCAAATGTGCCACAGTCAAAGTCACTTAAATGACCTTTGTCTCTGGAGCTTGAAAAAAGGTGGCTGGACTTCTTTAAGTTTCTTAAAGACATTTCACATCTCATCCAAGAGACTTTTTCAGTTCTCAACCCAAAAGGGGGAGAGACCCAGGCATTTAAACCCCAGTAGGGGTGTCCCCTGGAGGTGGTTGTGACCCACTATTATTCAGAGAGTACAATGACCTGGATGACTGAGAACCTACACAGACTTAAATGACCTTACTTCCTCATTCTGATGCTCAGTTTGAACTTCAGTGGAGCATCTTGACCATGTCTATATCCCTAAAGTACATAGAGGTGCTGCCATGTCTGCTGATTAGGTATTTGCATTAATAGGCAGTTGAGCAGGTGAACCTAATAAAGTGGCAGGTGAGTGTATAGTATGGCTTCACTGTAAGCTGATGTTGTGTTTTTAGAAGTCCTGAAGTCTCTTCGGTGACACTGAAATATCTGTTTGGCATCCATTTAGTTTGTCTTCCATGTGTTCTCAGCTTCCATCATTTCATTATTGATGTGATGTATTATAACAATGTCCTCCTGCATAACCAAAATCAATGCCAGTGCAAATTACAACAGGAAGATAATGAAAGTGACTGGCAGTGAAATGAAAGCGGTACCTCCATTAATCTTGACTGTGTATAAATTACAGTAACGAGTGCAGCTGATGTGACGTTTTAACCTCTACAGAGCTACATTTATTTTTGTGCTGCTTTGTTTTGTCTCTTTATCACCTCGAGAGTCTTACAGTTTAATAGTAGCAGTTTATAGGGATTTCATCATGGGAAAAAAAGCATAGTGTAAGTTACATTTTGTACTACTAAATTAATAAGCAGTAAGTTTAAACCTCAGAGGACGTTCCAAGGATAATTGAGAAACACTAAAGCCCCTTTTCATACCTCCTTTGAGTTTTTGCTATGGAATCATTTTAATCGCTTACTGAGCTTCTATATTTGGAGCAGTAACACCAGCAATTTAGCCAGATTAAATTAGGGGGATAATTATTCAGTAACTAGACTAATTTAATCTGGAATTTTGCTGTTTAAATTTAAATCTTGAGTCAAAAAGGATGTTGCGTATCACAGGCCTGATGTTGGAGAGGAAACCTAAAATTTTTGGCGCGCAAAGATGTCTGACTTCTAAAAGCAGCGCAGTTACACATACAGCCAGCAGGTGTCGCCGTCCACTCAGCAGCATGTAAAAGACCGACGTGATTTTAGACATTCACGACTAAGAGTTTTCCCCACGGCCTACACAGCCTGACATCTGTGGGTTCACACACACAGGTACGGAGGCCGACACACACACACACACACGTCTGCTGCTAATCTTTTGGTTCTGCCTTTATCTGTGCAGGTCCTCATGGTCTGGCTTGATCAGATAAGAAGACTGTTAGTGTGAATGTGAAACGAAAGCCATGGGGTTATGGGTGCAGTGGTGAGGTGTCCCGAGACAGGAACCCACAGATTTCTGAACAGGTAAGAAGCTGAAAGGTCAAGGCTTCTTCAAACAGTAATGACCTTTTCATATAAGAAATACGTACATTTGATTTATACTAAAAAAGACCCTGTAACATTCAACTGAACGCAAGAAATCGGAGGCACTAAAAAGTATATGAACAGTCTCTCAAAATCTAATTTAATATTTTGTGTCCAAGGTCCAAACTTTGTTGTAATTTTTTAAAGCTGTCTTGAGCACTAGTTCTCCAGGCTTTCCAAAGACCTTTCAACACTTTTCTTTGGACATTGGCTGCTTTTTCACTCACTTTCAGTCCAGTCCCTGTACCTGACTGTTTTCAGTGGAATGTGTTTGTTTATGAAACCACTTAATGCTGACCTATGAATAATTCAAGCATTAAAAAAAAAAGAAAAAAAAAAGCACTAACTTAGGGATGAACCAGTCTGTCTCCACAGACACCATGCTCAGCATGGAGGCAGTGTGTCTTTGAAAAATTTGAGTAAACTGGACCTGAACTTTATTGAGGCAGTGTGGGATCATACTGACAGAGAATGGAGCAAAAGGCAGCCAGCATCCGAGAATGAGCTTTGCTTATAATGCTCGTTGGAGTGGACAGCACCACAAACTTTCTGTAATTTCTAGAGCAAAAAATAAATAATACACAACAAATTTGACTTTCATAACTCAAAAACTTTATTTAAAAAAAAAAAAATTTAAAAAAAAAATCAAACTTTATGCCCGCTTCTCAACAGGCAAAAAGAAAAGCTCTCTGAGCATGTGCAAATTTCATCACTCCAGCTTGTTTCTGATTGGAGGATTTTGCAACCGCCTCAACTCCCCCATACTGTAACACCGAGTCAGCAGAAAACAAACAAAAAAACAAAAAAAACCAACACAAATAGTTGATTGATAAAAACACTTCCATTAACCATATAATCCAGATACTGGAGAGAGCCTTTATGCTTCGGAAGCAACAGATCATTATATATACATTCATGTTAGGAGGGATGGGGCTCAACTTTGATTAATTGCACAAACTACTTTCAACACACAGAAAGATGGCAAAGACGACTCAACATGAGTCATTTCTCAAAAAAACAAAACAAAAACAAAAACAAAAAAACCCTCAAAGTGGACGACTTTCATACCACAACAGCATTTTAAAAGCAGTGCAGAATCTGTTATAATCCTTCCATTTGCATTGATAAAAACCTGTTTAAAGATTTTGTATCAGGACACAGGACAGTTTGACATTCTGGGAAATCCAATTGTTTTCATGGAGGATTAGATGAGCAGACTGACATCACGTTGTACACCAAATGTAATCTCCGCACAAACGAGCGAAGGAAATCATTTCCCCAAAATGTCAGACTATTCCTTTTTGTCTTTTTATTAAAATGACCAATTGCAAATAACAGAAATAAGACAGCAAAGTGTGCGGTTATAAAATACATCCCCAAAAATGAGGTTTATATTGAACACTGATTGTTTAACACTATCAAAAATGGTTTTGCTTCATGATGCTAAAAACTGGGGGGAAAAAGAAAAGAACAAGTCTTCCTTCTTTGTTTGATTGCTTCACAGAGGAGCCTCATTTAGATTTAAGTTTCTTTTACAGCAGAGGAAGAAAGAAAGGGGATACTTAAAAAAAAAAAAAAAAAGCAGACCAGGCTTCACTGCACAGCAACAGCTTCGATCCAAGTGGGGCCAACTTTTAAAGAGTTCTAATGGAACTGTGGTAGTTGCACTGAGCAATAAATCTACATTCAAATCATTAGCTACGAGACGCCTTCTTACACAGAAACTCCAGATAAGAACGGTAAAAATCAAACTGAAACATAGCCAGAGTTGCACTCTCTCTTGTAGCACACAGCAGGAGAAAAATCCACCTCAGAGCATGAAGAAGGCAGCACACATGACTCACTGTGACTTCAGTAGACTAATACCTGCTCGCTTCTTACAAGGGCGCAATCACATGTCACACCGACTGTGCTAGGGAACTGGTATGTTAAAGATCAGCCATTCTGACTGCAGCTGACAAAAGTTCAAGGCAGCGGTGCGTGCCTGGTTCGTCGCTCTAGGTCTGATAATCTCATTCTTGAAATGAAAATATGCCCGTGAGTTTGATGAGAGTAAACGGGTGTCAGCATTCCCTGTTCTCAGAGGACGAATGCAGTGTTACAGCCCAGTTACAAAACAAACATACTTACTGCAAAAATCTTAAAATGTGTGTTTAAAATCCAGACAGACAATTCTACAGGTTTTAAACACCCCTACTCGCGGGAGAAAACGGACCTTGACTTATCTGACTAAATTATTATATGAGAACAGGCCTGTTGCATTTTTGCAGAGAGCTAGATATAACTCTCAGATATAACTCATAACTCTCAGGTTAGCAAAACAGCTTAGCAAAAAAAAAAAAGAAAAAAGGAAAAGATGGAAACATAGAGTGTCCAAAGGTAACAACACTTTCCTGTCGGCACCTCAACACTGAAATGTACAGTCTGATCATGCCTGATCAAATGAAGGTAAAAAAGGAAATAAGCTACATATAAAAATAAGGAAACAACCTCCATCAGTTTCCATATAAGCAGAGTCAGGGCTGACACACTGGGCTCTGTGCTGAGATACCCTAAAATGACCACCATGCAGAGGACAAAGCCTGCTGATTTAGTTAAAAACACCAACACAACATGTGGCTTTTGCTCTACTGCTCCTGCTCAGTTCCATGTTTTGCTTTTAGACCCAGACCCAATTCATCAGGTCAGAGTTCAAGTGTCAAATAATAAAACAGCACTCCTTCCTAAAGAAGTCTGTCTCAAGTCATTCTCCGGAGTCAGGAGCGGTGGGACTCAGCAACATAATCTGCAGATATTTATGGTTTCTCCTCCATCAGTCCATCCCTTCCTCCCTCTTTGTCTCTAGATGGGTGTTAAAGTCGCCAGGGGCCGGGGCACCAAGGAGTGTCTGGGTACAGCAGACAATGGACAGACCTGAATCTGAGAGAGACGGGGAAATGAGTGTCACAATGCCTGGAAGCTGCCAACTGGGGATTTCAAAATAAGGCCGCGAATACAATCAGACACACACACACACACACACACACACACACACAAACAAAGCCAGGAAACTTATAGTAGTAAAACATTAACAAGAAGTGCTTACATAAATCACAACTGTAGTACACATACATTAAAACTAAATAAGAAAGCAGCTGTGAGACTATGATGAATATGTTTTTTTTGAAAAAAAAAATAAATAATGCAGGCTTTACTGATTTTCTATTCCCCTCCTTTACCCGCCAACAGCTCACAGCAAGCTTATCTCATTACCTCCCACCATCTAGGCACAGCGCCATCAGTGCCTACTAACAAAGTACATAAATAAATGGAATTACCTCAATTCAATACATAACAATATAATTACTGGCAAAGAACCAAGGGAGGGGAAAAAGAAGGGAAGGGGAGCAAAAAAAAAAAAAAAAAAATCCTCTTAATGTCAGGAAGCGTGCTCTCCAGCCTTTTGTTTTGCTTTGCTTGGATGTGATGTATTATGGTCCTTGAACTGTAAATATTCAAAGTGAAGGTGACCTTTTGTGTTAGATGGAGCCTTAGTTTAATACTTTGTCTTTTTTTTGAAAGCATTACTGCCATTCTGACTATTTTCTATGATTTTTATCGACCAATCAATTAGTTACTGAAGCCACAAATCCTGTGTTCAATATTACATAAGGAAACAAAATAAGTGAACAGTGTTGTGTGTTGGCATGAACAGAAAATGTACCTGGTGGGATCTTCTTCTATAGAAAATGGGCCTTTCACATTAACAGTGTTCCTGCTGTTGTCTGCTGTGCCGTAGCTGAGAGTGACCTGATGGGAGGACGACAAAAGTGAGGTTTGTTTCTGTCTGTGAGCAAATTTAGTCAAAAACTATCAAATTTGGTGAAAAAGGAAGAGCTCCTCAAATTCTGGCACAGAATTGGATCACTCCCTTTAAAATTGTGGGGCAGGGTACTGGGTCTTTGTGCAAGACGTCTCCTCATCTGCCCTTCTAGTTTATTAGGAGTCACAATGAGTCATTGTGTGTGTACCTGGTTGTGTATGTCTGACACCAGTCCCAGATTCTCCAGGTGGGAGTGAAACAGCCCTGAGCGGATGAGGCTCGATCCAAGCAGCGCCTCCACAATGTAACCCACCGTGCAGTCATCGGGGAGGCGGATGTGCTCAGCTGTGGTCATGAACGTGCCATCACTAGACCGAGAAAAAAACAGAGAATTGGAGGGAGAGAAGATGAGCTGTGTGGTTGAAGCAGCGCCAAAAAAAGCAGCTTCTAATTCATCTTAAGTGAGGGCGTACCTTGCCCAGGGTTTCATCTTAAGAGAGAGGCCACGGCTCAGGCAGAACCCCGCTCCTCCAGTGGCGAACCAGAAACGCACCTGCTTCTAAACACAAACACACACATGCACAGCATGAGTGAATCATCCAGTTCCTCTTTTATTTTATTTTCCCTCCACTTTTAGGTGTACAGCTTCCACAATCTTTTGCAAATGTAACAGAAGAATTTCCTATCACTCTTAGGACCAGTGTGGTCATTAATTGTGTTTCAGCTTCATATTTTTAATTCTACAGTAGTTTTGCATGCATTTCATCATAATCCTTATTCAGCTTATACTGGGCCTTGGCCTCATTTCATCCACCGTCTGAAACAAGCTGCAGTAGCTGCCTTCCTTCTCACTTTAAACCCAACTTTCTTCTTATTGGCAGATTATTGGCAGATATATGTATGAGATGGCCATATTAAGGATATCTATCCCCTCTGTGACATCATACAGAGCCAAGAGTAAAAAAAACCCCCAAAAAACAAAGTGAGAAACAGTATTTAGAGCAGGAAGAAGCCTGAGCTTTAGACTCATATGGATTATTTGCACATATAAAAATTTTACTAATTGTAACATGACCATCGAGCCTTGTAGCAGTAAATAAGGAAAAGCACAATAGCTCAGCTTTAAGGAGACAAGTCTACATAGTGTAATGTGCTCAGTATAACCAAAGGCTGTGACATAAAAAAAAAAAAATCATACCAAATTACCATTTCATCAGTGCTCAGCCTCTCTGTGGCCTCTATCGGCCGTTCGAGGCTGGGTCGTCCAATGTAAACGTCCTGTGTGTGGCTGTACTGAGATAGGAGCTTCAGGAGGGAGCCCATGTTCAGGTAGTTATCGTCATCAACGTGACAGAACCACCTGTGACACAACAATGCTGTGGGTTAGTAAACCGCCCTCTCTGCGCGGTGCACGGTGCGGTGTGGGTTGCGTCTTACTTCTTTCCAGAGCTGATAAAAGCGTCATACTCCAGAGCCATTTTACAGGACAGGGCCTGACGACTGTGTGCCTGCGAGCAGTTGGTGTTGATCAGGTGAGCCCCTGATGATCAATAAGAAGCAGAAATCAATGACCAAGCCACACTTGACTTAATAGTTTGTTTAGAAGCAGAGGAGCTGTTTAAGCATAGGATTTCACTATATCCTGACTGCTTGAAAACACCCTCCTAAAATACCCTAATTACACAATTTAGCACCGAGTCACACAATGAGAAGAATAACTGATTGAAGGCTGAACAATTCCGTGAGTAATAAGAGGAAAAGCCTGTTGATTAAAGTGAAGTGACTTCCTGCACTTTGTGGAAACATTATTGCCCAGTCAGCAGCCTGGTTCCTGATTTCCTGCCTCGCACACTGTAGATAACATTGCAGCTACTCAGCAAAACTCCTGTGTGTATGTGTGTATGTGTGTGTGGCTCACCCATTCTTTTCCTCAGCTTCTCATCCTCTCCATCGGTGAACACGTATGTCTATGGAAAACGAAACACAACACCAGTCACATTATTCCAGCAATCTTCGCTGAGCAGCGGGGAAAGAAAAACAGCATCACGCAGGTGATGACTGCATTAGCGGTCACCGATCACACTTGTGATTTCAGGTGAGACTCATCCTGTTTCCATAAAGCAGCAGTAAGCTGTGCTGATGCTGTGCTGACTGAGCGCCAGGCCAAAGGTAAGCCTCCTGTCCGTCAGCAGCACAGCAGCTGGCTTCGACCCCCCCACGCTGTGCATGTCTGTGTGAGTGTTAATGTGATGAGTGACAAGGTTGAGGGTCACCGTGCACTCAGGAAGCTGTGTAGACCTCATAATGTTCCACAGGAAGTAAAAAACAGCACATGCACAACACCAGTTGCTAAATAGTCTGTTGTTGTGGGTCGGTGTTCCAGGACAATGTGTTTGAAATGAGACAATAGCAGGTAGAACATGCTCACTGTTGGGGTCATTCGGAGCCTGTTTAGTCCGTCTCAGTGTTGTTGTTTTTTCACAAGTGTTTCCTTGTTGTTCTTGTCCTTTAAGATAATTCTTTATGACTTTGTTCTTTATGCTGGAGTGAGGCAGTAGACATTTAACATTTAAAGTCCCTAAAGCCCGTTTACAGTACAGGAGAGAAAAATAAAATAAAGATTCTACAGCATTTCATCAATAAGAGGACAAAGAGCTGCAGCTAAATGCCTTTAGTGCTGCGCGTGTCCTTGAATTCTAGAAAACCTCTCTACAAAGATGCCAGGAAGTTTCCTGTCCTGCCAATGGACAGATCAATACTTGATGTGATGCTGCAGTCCAGGCCTGGTAGCGGGGTAAGATGCCCAAAATCTGCGACAACCTTCAGACACAACTAGCCTGCAGAGGACTTGACAAAAGAATAAAGAATAAAACAATCATAGTGACTTGTGTCACTTACAAAAATCTATCATATACTGTACACTTCCTCCATTTGAAGACATAAGTGGTTAAGCACTTGAGTCTCACAGAGTCTTTGCTTCCATTTAAAATCCCTTGTTGTGGAGTGCAGGGGCGACACTGCGAAACCAAAGATCAGAGGGATTTCTTCTACTCTGCAGCCCTCCTGCCATGCAGTATGAATTTATCAATAAATCTTTGCTTTAAGTACTACGTGATCAGATCACTGCCTGTGGTCTAGAGAGAGAACTAGAGACTGGGAAAAAAGAGAGAGAGAGTGTGTCCAGCCAGCTGTGAGTTTTTGTCAGTCTTTTTTTTTTCCCACTCTGAGCCTCTTAAGCCCCCAGGGAAGAGTCAGCTTCTGCATCAGAACGCCTGCGCGAGAGCGTGTGTCTGTGTCATACCAGTGCATGCCTGAGCCTCTCTGAGAAGGCCGCAGGGGGAGGAGGTGGAGGGAGGGTGGAAGAGAAAATGTGGGTCTTTTTTTGAGAGAGGGGGGAAGGTGGGTTACCAGGGGTTGAGCAGCAACAGCCAGTAAGACAAGAGAAAGTGAAGTGTGTGTGTATGCGCGTGCATTTTTTCCTTGTGATCAGACACATTTGTAACTTCCCATGAGAAATCCTTTGAGTTCCCAGGGCATGTGCGTTTGTGACAGTATCTATTTGTGTTTGTGTGTGTGTGTGTGCTGCTGTTTCTATTACTCAGCAGTCTTACAGTATAGAGGTGTGTCTGGGAAACAGGTAGGGTAACAACCGTGAGAGCTGATGCAGGAATGCTTCTCTCTCTCTACACACACACACACACACACAGATTTTCTTCCACATAAACTGTATTTACATGTCAACAGTCTGGGTGTAGCACTGAGCTTAAATGAGTTACCCTGCCACCCCAAACATCTGAGGTTTAACTGGCAATCAGAATGACCGCTGCACAATCCGCAGTCACGTCTGCCTTTGATTACGAGCTTTGAAGCTACTGAGATCACTTAACCGCTGCCCCATGTGTTTTATAGCAACAGATTCATCCTTGACTCACTCACCACTGCGCCTCAGACCAAAAAGCTGTCTGCTCATCCCGTTTGATCTTAGATATTTATCTGCGAGGCACAGAACCCCCCCATACCAGCCGCTCCCTAAAAACTCCAGCAGTCCTCATCACAGGACTCCTGTGATTAGCCAGGTCATTGATGACTAATGTGAGAGAAATTAATTAATTTTTTTTCTTTTTTAAAGCACAAGGGGGAAATTCTGAATACTGATTATTTCAAAACATGCCAATCATTAGTTGTAGCCCTATGCAGAGTATTTGATTTAAAAAAAAAAACACAAACAAACAAAAAAAAAACCCAACAACTTAATAGTACAAGAGAAAAACAGTTTCCTTGGGTAGCTTGGGGTCAGAATTAAGTTGTAAGCACTAAATGGTTATCAAGTTGATAATCAGTATGAAAACAAATATCACGACCAGCTCTTTAATGTCAATGCCGCAGAAACAAAGAAAGCCTAATCATTCAGATCATTTTGAACTTCCTCTCATTACTCACAAACCAATACGCATCCCATTAGGACTGACTGGCTGATCAGTGCGGTCTCTCCCTCCTCCTGTCCCCTACTTGTATTGTGTCAACACATTAGCAGCAGTGTGATCGGCCTGTTAGTCCTCTGATCTCCATCTCATAATTACAAAAGCACCCATCTCCGTTTTACAGTCCCCTGCCTGCGAGCATCAAAGCGCCACTGAGCCCCGGTCACACAAAGGCTTTGGGTCTAAATCGAAATAGCAGCAGTCAGTGAAGGAAACATTTAGGATCCAGCTTCCCTGATTGTGAATTTAGTGAGAGCAGGCTTGACATGAAAGGGTGCTAGAAACATTTCCTGTTTCCTAACAAGTACAGTTAAATAAATCCAAAGATATTGATGTATTTCTAGGCTCCATCATGTGAAGATCTACCAGAAGGCCCCTTTCTGAGTAACAGGTGGACTATCAAGCTCACCTGTGGCATGTTCCTGGAGATCCAGGTGTCCAGCAGAAGCTCCAGTCTCTGCCGGTGATACCTCCCGGTGGTTTTCACCGCTATGAACAGGTCAGCCGGGGAGAGATGCTCCAGCGGTCCGTGGGGAGCGCTGCTTCGCGGGGGTCCGCCTACTTCTCGCCTCTCCCGGGTCAGTTTTCTGAAATAAGTCGAGAAAACTTTTCCGCTCGTCCCCGCAGCTGGAAGCTCATCCGGGACTCTGCAGCTCGGGTGTCCAGCAATGACGACCAGCATCCCGGTCACCAGCAGACAGGTGATCGCGGCGGCAGCAGCGCGAGGTCCTGAAAAGCCGAGGTGGCCTTTAGATGCACAGACAGGTTTCCACATCGTGACTGTGTGGATGCTTTTGATAGAACGTTTCTAACAAACTTTGTCTTTTCTGTCCTAATTACAGCATCTCTACTATGCTGCACAAGTCACAGCCGCCCGGCGTGCCTCTTTCTGTGAATGACCTCCCACTGAGTGACTTGCAGCTGTGTTTAACACAGAAGTTATGAACCAGTGGGCGGGACGGTTTAGGTCCGGTCTGCAGCCAGTGGCAGATTTGAGCGTTCATTGTGGGCGGAGATCCAGCAAAGAAGCAGAGAAAGTCCGCTGCTGAATACACTTTAAAGGGACAGTTCACCCCAAACACCAATATACAAATTTTTCCATTGGCCTGTATGTGTCTATAGGGGTGAGCTGTCCCTTTAAAATACAAACTTTCTTAAGTTCCCTAGAAATCTTTTGGGACTTTGTCTTGACTAAAGATGCAACCAGTGTGATCAGCTGCAGGAGAAAAACAACTCAAGGGTGAACAACTTTCTCCCCATCGTTTACATGAGTAATACTCCTGCCCCAAATATGTCACCACCTTTTTTGTTTTGCCTTGTTTTGCTCATTTGCATTTGCTGTGTTGAGCGACTCTGCACCTAATTGAAGAAGCACCTCTAGTGTTGCTAGAAACAGAACTCTTTGGACTTCCTTTCAAATCTCTTGGGTTAAATATTCCAGATGAGATTCACAGTTCCCTCATTTGGTGTTCATTCCGGTGGAGAGTGCCATCTCAAAAAAGCCAGTTCCTGAGTGACTCCTTCTGGCATTCCTTGTGTCTTGTTAGGAAGATCTGCATCTGTAATGGTTGTTGCAAGTTTATTCAGGCATTTCCTCTAATTTGGCATCTGCCTCACTTTCAAAGGCCAAGTCTTCATTAATCTGACCAATGCTGAATTAGAATCAGTACTCGGAAAAAAAAATCAGGCAGTCTAAGGGGACAAAATCAATGATGCTTGACCTCCCTGGTGATGCTTGGGAGGAAATATGACAGGTGTTTCAAATGCAAAGTAATACACATGATAAATCAGCACAGCCGTTTCAGTTGCTGGACACGAAAATGGCAGTTTTTCCTCTCTGGAGAGTGTATTGAATTCCTCTGTGTGGAAGCCTGGTGGGTCATTCTCCAAGAGGACAGATGTTGAAAAAGACCGTGACAGAGGAGTGTGTGTAGTGCTGCCAACTCCACACACACAGACACAGAAGACAAGACGTGCCAAGCAGACAGGTTGCCAGATCCACCAACCATCTGAGGAATGTTTCCCTTCTAATAACATGCACTTTGTTTGTGCGGATGCCTCAAGCAAATCCGTGTAATATTACATTTTTGAAAATACAGAAGTCTCTTTCAGACACTGCATACTGTCTTTACACACTGTAGATAATATTTTTCCTGTAGCTGCTATCCCAGCTGTATGACATGTATTTAATGATTTGATTGAATTTGTGCAGTTACCACGTAGACAGTCCTGAAAAAGTTACAGTGGTAAGACAACTTTGAAGCTAGAATTTGTTGAACACTTCTGTTCACTTCCATGGTCCAAGGAACTGCTAAACTTTTTTCAAATGGAGCTAATTTCAATAAAATAAATCACTGTAGGCTCCCAGTGCAGTATTAGAAGTTGTAGGGAGGGGAAAAAACATGCTGGAGCATTTAGCAGCTAAAGAATCCGCCTTTCCCCACAGGAGAAAGGAAACAGAGCTAAAGGAGAATAAATATTAATCTTAAGTTAAAGCTGTGCGTATCTTGCTTTTAAAGCCTGCTGTTGAAGTGCTATAACGAAAAAAGAAAATGCAAGTTCAAAACCCACATATATGGCTTATCAAACTTTTCAGAGGTCAGAAATGGTTTTCCTCGGAAAGTTCACTCAGGATCTCCCACGTTGCTAATTTGTGACATATCTCAGAATGAAGTATGAAGGTGCTGTCGCATGCAATCAGCCGTTTGCGTCCTGTGGCTTAATATCATTATCATAAACGTCATGTCAGCAGGAAATCCTTTAGCTGATTAAGTGGAAAACACAGCTAATTTCTACAATTCACATTGTGCAACATGAAAGCTTCTCACCACTGAAACCCTGCATCCAATATGATCACATATTTAGTGGCACAGCACTTTTTTTGTTGCAAGGAAACCATTTTGAGTTGAAGTGACATTCGATATTTTGTGTGTGTGTGTGTTTCGCTAGAAAGTTACCATCACTTCACAATCACACTGCTTTGATTTGATATAATATTCAATTGAGACAGTTTATATATTTTCCACATCAGTAAGTGTACGCACAAGTCTGAAATGCTCCCCTAGGATCTGAGTGAGGTTACTGTTGTCATTAGAGGGCACATGTTAGCCTCTAGCCACACACAGTCACAGTCACATGACCACCACGCTGCACCAACTGCGCCTTCAGCAGAAAATCTGAATCAATACTGACTTTGAAGAGATGTTCTGTGAAGGAATGCAGATGTGTTACACATTGATACAATTCATCCTCATCCTGCGGGTATCCTCGGGGTCTGTGCATTAACAATCCTGTTCCCGGTGAGATACAAACGAGTGAAAGAAGAAGGTTTCAGAATGGATATTTGCAAATATTAGAAGAATATCAGTTTCATTTGCTGCCTCTGCAGGCTTTCTGAACTTTGTTGTGTTCACTTTAGTTTGTCAGTGTGTTTGTCAGGTGTGTTTGCCTGAGACTCGTGTGAAACGAACCAAAGGTTTAGTATGTCCAAAACTCACCAGCAACTGTGTGTGCGTGCACTCAAGATATGAGCACGCTTCATGCTGCATTAGGGCGTCTCTGTTCAAGCATTTCTTTACCTTTGTGAAACCAGCGATCCCACATTCACACCCACTTCACACTGTGATTGACCTCCTGTGTGGAGGTGGGGAAGACTGGATTTAAACTACTCAGGCTCCTTTTTTTCTTCATTCGTCACACACCTACTTGTGGCACCTTTTACATGAAGGACTTAATGCAGCAGCATAAATGTTTGAATTTAAACTCTTTTCACACCTCCTTTAAGTGTGCAGTTTGGATCATATTTTCCTTTTGACACAACTGTTCAACATGTTGGATGAATTCCTTATTTTGTTATCTAAAACAGCCCCTCGGCATGTTTGGTCTCTGGGATGACATGCCCACAAAGACAATTGTGCTGACATGCTGATGTTTTACAGGTTGCTCTGTACAAGTATCTCAAGCCCTTTTCAAACATGGATTGTGTGATATTGCTTCTGTTGGAGTGATGGTATTCTGTCTTTAAGACATAGATCCCTTTTCTGTTCATTTCCCTAATGGCTTTATTCAGACATACCTATGACAATGACTAAGAGGAAAATGGTACACATGAAATTAAACAGTTCATCAAAGTGACATTTAATGTGTTGGTCTAGTGTTTGGCTTGGAAATGCTGTGTTTTGTTGGTCTGTAGAGATGCTGTTGGTGGTGGTGATCAAAACTAGGCTACTCTAAAGAAGCTGCCCACATGTTCCCTGCTATGCCAGTATGTCATACTGTAATCATATCCACATGCAGTTTGCATGGTAAAGAAGTGCATGCCTGAAAGAGCCACAAGTTTAGTGTGTTTGCAATGCAGCATTGGTTATAGTCAACACAAAGTACAGCTGAGCCCTTTTTTAATTTCATGTAACTTTGCTGTTATTGGACCAACTAAGAATTATGTCAATTGGTTATTACCGTTCAAGATTTTTAAAACCAGATTTCATTGCAAACCAAATATGTTTGTCGAGATATTTCATTCAAATTCTAAATGCTGACCCCGGTTCTTGCATTAGAGGAACAGAACGGGGTTTACTTAAAGCCTTGATTACACTCTGTTGTGGACACGGAGAGCTGGAGATGAGCAAACGCAGTCACAAAAAACAAGCAGGCATGCATAGACCCTCGCGTTCACTGCCCGATGAAGTTTGTGTCACCTGGACCCGAGCGAATCCTTGCAGACAGTGATGTGGAAAGTATAATTGAATAATCTGATTTATAGATCAATCCATCGGGTACTTTTTTTTAAATTTTGGATATATCAGTCTGGCTCTAAGTGGTAGAGAGAACAAATTATTAACAGTCTCATAAGCTGTGTCACTGACGTGGCTGAAAGCAACAGTTACAGCAGCTGGGAAGTTTTACTTCAAAGACACATTTACTTAACTGATGCCACCAATGGAAACAATGCATCAGTTCAGCAACAGAAACATGGTAACTGTGACAAATTGTAAATTTCAAAGCTTTCAAATTAACAGCAGATATAGTCTTAAGTGCTTAAGATGAAGACACCTGGATTTTTTTTTTTAAGGTTTTATCTCTCATCTGAAAGGCTTCTTCAGTTCTAACAGCTGACGGGGAGTCCAGGGCCTACTACACCCTGTCAGAGTATGGCTGTGTGGCAGGCTGGGTTGGACCCAAATGCAGGACATGTGAGGCAAACTTTAACGCAAAATGCAGCTTTAATGCTGAATCTTCTTGTAAGGGGGGGTCCTAAAACCAAGGGAGGCAAAAACGCCACAATACAAAAAGCTTGGCAATCAAAAGGAAAACACAGGAGGAATACATACACAGCTGACAGGAAACAAAAACAAACAACTGAACAAGACACAGATAATATATACACAGGAGGTAATGAGAGGAGAGTGGAAACATCTGGGGAGAACAGGTGGACAGAATTACACTAATGAGACTAAGGAACCAAGACTAAACACAACACACACAGAACAGGAGACTGGCAAAATAAAACAGGAAGTATGAAAACGAGGAAACGGAAACAGACTTGACACCCCACACAGGGAAACACAGAAGGAATACACACACAGACACTCAGTCAGACACAAGGCCGGCAAGCAACCTAAACTGTGAAGAACATAGAAATATAATACATAAAGAAATATAAAGGTGAGGAATAAAACCATAAACAACTTAAAAAACAAACTGAAGAATAATTCGAAAGTCCAAAACACCAAACGCTGGCTCAAACCCCAGGATCATGACAAACCAACTATCAACCATAATGAGATCCCTGAGATCCCTTCACAGTCGACCTTGGACACCTCAATGACTATGTACTGGCAGGGAGGGGCAATGTTTCACAAAGAATTCACTCCTTGGCTCATGCGGCGCTAACGACTCACACTATGACTGGGTAGGTCAACGACTTTCAGGACCACTTCCAAGGTGACAAACCCCAGCAGGGGTTACATACCTGGGACTCCCCATCAGCTTTTAGAAATGTCTTTCAGATGAGAGGTGAAACACCTTCAGGAACAGGTTGCCTTCAACTCAAGCATTTAAGACTACCATTGCCTGCATGACTGAAGCCTTGATGATATTTTCAGCACCCTCGAGTTGGGTCTGCTTGGTTCTGAGTGATGTAAATTCTGGCATCAGATAGTGAGGGTCCCTGTGGGTGTCCATGTGCCTGCCTGTTTTTTTGTGACCGACTGCAAACTTGGAGAATTTACATTACAATGCACCCACTATGCATGCACCCCAGGCAATGACTTCAAAGGAGTATAACAGAAATCACATGCCCACAACAGAACACCATCAAGACACAAAATCTCACATAGACAACAGCAGATCAAACAGTTTCACATTACTAAAAAAAAAGGAGTTACTTTGCATTTAAGTTTTCTTTTTTAATGTATCATGACTATGAACAGGATAGGACGCAGAGTATAGAATCTGAAAATCTGACCTCAGAAAGTTTTGTGTATTTGATCTTCATATGAGAAGCAGATTTTTTGACTTTCTAACACACACAACAAACACTGCTGATGCCACAAAGAGACACATGTTGAGAGAATCAGAGGGGGGACAGAGAAAAACTAGACCTCTCATTATTTTCCCCTTCTCTTCTTCTGCCTGTCTTCATCATGAAACCCTGTTTATTACTTCCCTTCAAAGATGAGGGCAGCTTCTTGCCATCACTTTCATTCTACTGGGGCTCATACAGAGCACAGGCATCTGAAACACTCATCATGGTAGCTTCAATCTATTCTCAGAACATAGCCACCGTGGTCGAGCTCAAGCTATGTTTGCATGCACAATGTTTTAAGAGTAGGCTGTGGTTGTTAAATGGATGTAATCAATATACTGACAGAAGATGTCTTTATCTGTGTGCTGCTAATTTCCCCTTTGTCTATGTGTTCCGAGCAAAATAGCAATCTTCTGCAGAACTGTGTGCTTTCAATACATGACACAGTTACAGAAAAAGGTGACCAAGATTCCAGTTGTCTCTCTCGCTCTCTCTTTCTGCTTTCAAAATGTACAGTATTCTTTTTTTTCTTTACCTATCTCAATTCCTTTCTGTTTGTTTTGTCTAGATCTCCACCTTCTCTCTCCTTCTTTTTTGTATTTTTCCTTTCTGCCCCTTTCCTTCTCTCTTGTTCCATCTTGTCATCCATAAGCTGCAGAATTCAGAGTGCAAGGTCATAGTTTTCCAAGCCTCAACTTGGGACTTTTCCTCCGGTTTCCTCTCACTCTGCAAACTCTGTGCACGCACATAAACAGAAAGACACCCACACATTCTTGAGCTTTCAAAGTCCTTTCTATCTCTAAGTTTGAATCCATGCAAGTTCAACGGCTTCCTAATTGTGCTCATTTTTGAGAAAAAAAGAAAAGAAACAGCGGGCATGTGTGATTGCAAGTGGGAAGGAGAATAAACAGTTAGGATGTTCTCTTCCTTCCGTCTTTCCAGAGTGAGCGAATGCTCTCAGACCACATCTAATGTAGAGAAGTCTGGCGTGTGGTGAGGTTGTGGGTAGGGTGGGAGTGAGAGAGTGTTTAGATGTGTCCCAGGTGTCAGTCTGGGATGGAGAGATTGTGGCTACCATGGCGTCACTCACAATTTCAGGGGATTCTAGTTCACAATGTGATATTGATTACAGGTTTGGGCTTCCCTGAAAAACACAAGAGTTTGGGAAGCATTTCATTTGTTGTGTATTTGTGAGTCCATGGAAACTTTTAATCTTCTGCTGCCCTGATCTTCATCTTGATTGGTAAAACCATCAGACAGACAGTCAATAATCCTCAAAGGGGGAAACTTAGAAGTTGCTGCTGTATAAACCAATGCTGTGTGAACTATTGTGTATTCTGTAGGAGCAAAACCACCACGGTGTATTGAAAGTAAAATAATATCATCCTATCAAGTAGGCTCAGCACCAAAATTAGCACAATCACTATGTGTAAGATGGTTGTTGATAATGGATTAATTGGAATTGCATTAAGGAATTCTTTTGGGAATAAATATCTCTGAGAGTTAGATGATAGAATCCATGTTTATTTAATGCCTGCGAGTAGACTGTATGAAAAACACAGACGTCACCATTCAGTTTATGGGCCACTTTTTGGAAGCCTCATGTTTGACATTTTGTTTCTTTTCTAGATCTCATGTAGAGCTGAGGGCAGCACTTTCTAGCTATTGTTACAGGCAGAGCCTTTTTCTGTAAGAAGGTAGCCTGATGGGTAATGTATTTGTGGTATAGGTCTAATGTTGTGGGGCATGAGGGACCACCTCCTTTGCTCTGTGTGAGCGTGCTCGTGAGTGAGAGTCAAGTGTAATTTATGGTCCTGCAAATGTGTCCGTCTGCCTCCAGGTTTCCGTTTGGATATGATATGGAGACAGGTTTTTGTCTACCATCAATGTGCTCCGTCATGTTGCTGGATGGGGATGACTTATCCATTGGTCGAATGTTGATTGGTTGACAAGTGGGCTGGAATAAGGAAGGCAGTGACAGAGGAGTTCACTAGATATGGGGGAAGAGCAAAAAAACACCTTCTCCATGGCTGGGTGATGGAGCAATGACGGCATGAGCAAGAGTAGACCACAGACTGGTTGCATCACGGTTTTCACACTGCCTCTACCTGACAACAAACACTCTCTGCAGGTAGACGGGTACCCCAAAATGTGTCTGTGTAGCCCAGTAATGAGTGAACTGTTAGTAGCCAGTTGTACACTGTATTTACTTCTTTCATAAAGAAATAAAGTCCTGTTGGTGCAACTTTCTGACACCTCTATGTCAGAACTTTACTGAGTTGGCCCAGAAGTGAAAGCTAATTATAGCTACAAGCCAGCCAGCCCTACTATGGTAAGGAGCCATGAATTTGGTGGGAAGTAACGCTATTCTAGGTCTCAGTCACACAGGTCTAGCCTAGAGCCAGTTTGGTTCCAGAATATAGATCAACAGGTATGAAATCACCGCCTTCTCTGGAAAGTAGCGTCAACATTCCTGGAAGATCCCTCAGACGTCTGTGCGTAGAGAGGAGGAGACACTAAAGTTCTTTAATAGCATCTAAAGTCTTTTTGTGTTTATTCTTTGCTTTTAGACCATTAAACACCACTGAGGCTGCAGCTGAATGAACGAAAAGTAAAACATTGATTTAAAGAGATGCTCCATTATAATCCATCAGATTCTTCCATGTCTTAATGATAGAATTATGACCACTTATCTTGACTGCCAGTGTTAGGGTAAGTGAACCCACAAAATAGAAAGCTACCCTTGATTTGTTGAACTCACTTCACAGTACAGGGCCTGGGTCAAAGATCAAAGGAGCTGAGGACCTTTTTCCCTTAAACTTCTGTATAACCGGAAGTCTTTATATGAGCACAGGAATGTTCCCATGACGGCCACTGAAAATAATTTATGTTTAAGGAACTTTTGCATTGTCTTCACTTTTCCGAACACTGAAGCTGTGTTCATCTTTTATATACAGTCTATGATATAATCGAATGCTGATCATGACAAAACATCATTCACCTGTCTGTCACTCTTGACATTTTCTTAATTGCCTTAATGCAATCTAAACTTTTGAAGCAGTCTGTGAACTTCATACAAATTTTGTACAAGCAGATACACATATACAGTGTGTGCTGTAACACAATTGTTTCCTAATTTCTTGGATAAATAAAGGAGTGCTGGTGACTAGACCTGCACGTTTTTTAGCCTAACCCTTGTTGATATGTTGAGAACAATCACTGATGCACCCAGTAACTTGGGAAGGCAATCATGTATTTGGCTGTGTTTGAAAACAATGAATGTCTGGAGAATATCAGATGTTCTGGACTATTATTCAGGATTGGATTTTGTGTTGGTTTTGCGTTTTTAGAAAGAGTTTCTTGTGTCAAGGACAGAAGGCAATGAGAAGCAGATCTTTCACAATCTGGATGGAGCTCACAGGGCTTCAGGGCTGGCTCATCACTGCACATTTTTCTGTCTTTCTTCTATTTTTATCCACAGTGGTTTTTTTTCTCTCCAGTGCTCACCCCTTTGTTCAGCACCTTCATTATCTCAGTTTGTGTCTGTCACCATATGTTTAATTCTGTGCCATGGTAGGTACTTTCCACTGCAAACCACCGAACAGAGGAGTGAAACAGAGCGCTCTGTACTCACGCCAAAACTTCCCTGGCCACTGCTTGTGTTTCACATCATCTGCCTGTTTTTGTAGTGTAATGCAATTAAAACCACATTAACAGTGAAATCTGTGTGTGTTTTTAGTCTATTTGAGACCTTTTGTTTCTTTTCCTGAATGAATAAAACCACATTTCATGTTATCCAGTTTCCATAATGTGTAGGGGTGTCTCTGCATGCTCTATGTATGTGTGTGTGTGTGTGTGTGTGTGTGTGTGTACAACTACAAAAAGAGGTCCTGTCATCTTAACCAGGATTGTACAGTCATGTGCTTCTCATTAAAATACTTCCCTCAGTTATGGATAAAAGGACTGATACTTTCCAATGTTAATGAAAAGTGGTACTCCATGTATATTTATATACACACATACATGGAGTGTGTATGTTTATGTATGTTGCGGGGTGGGACATAAATCTATTATAAAGTCAACAGTGTGCGGACCCAGCTTTTTTGGGGGACAAAATGTTTTTACTATATAAATCTTAAGATTTTAGGCTGAAGATATGGTCATAGGTTATTAGAGTCAGGATAAGGTTAGGTTAGCGATATGGGTTAGTTTTACTTGATTTTTTCTTGCTGCTGTTGATGATCATGGTTGTAATGATAACAAGGCTGAGAGCCACACAATTTTCCTGAATGAAAAAATAAAAGCGAGTGACAATCATATGATTAATAAAAACAGGAATAAATCTTCATGGGTGACCTGGCAGCTACTTACCAAAAGCTGATTAAGACCATGTGAGTCCATTAAATGATATCACAACTTCACATACCACCCACGATGTGTGTGGATGTGTGTGTGTATTTCTGTGCTTGTGGGTTAAAGGTGCATGATCTGCAGGGATTTGAAAACAATAATCTTTGATCACAAGAATTCACAACGGTCACCCTAATGAGTGTTCTGTGTGCATTCTGAGCACATTATTTGTCTATGGCATTGCATTTAAGGGTATCTCGGGCACAAAGTAAAATGGAGACAAGCAGATGCTGTAAAAGAGTGACAGTTGTGCCTTTAACAAGCTTGGTGATATGCGAGGACATATGATGAGCTCTGATTATTACAGCTTTTACATTGTGGGGTACACTTGGGACTTTACAGCATAAAGGCAAAACTGCTAAATCCTTGTTTTTATTTCTCCAGCTTTAGACAGCCATTTCTGAGAAATTTGTAGACGCAACAATACAACAGAGGGGATGGAACATGAAAATCAAAGCAAAACATGCACACTGGCATGTTTTGAGCATGTAAACTATATTGCTGCTAGGTGTGTCGTTGTCCAGCTTTATTTGTGAGCGTTTGAGGCATCATAGTGATAAAATTTAGTAAAAGATACAACTCTTTATTAATTCTTTCCTCTCCTTTGCACTTCTTCAAACCCAGTTTGACGATTAAGACTTGTGGTTGGGGTTAAAGTTAGAAGTGGGTTTAGGTTCTGGCTGGGGCAAATCTTTGTTATTTAATTGTTAACTTAGGATTATGATTCTTGAGAAAACATGAATGGCAGTAAATGTCTTCACAGAAACAACCATACAAATGTGAATGTGTGTACATGTGTGCCCCATTCCCCTGCACACAGAGTATTGGGTAAACTGTGGCTCAGTGGTGGTAATGCGGTGACAGCTACGGACTGCCTCTACCTGCAGAGGGCGTCTGTTGTCAGATAAAACGTGTGGTACAATTGGTCAGTGGACTACTCTTGCTTATGCTGTTGAAAAGGGTCAACAGCAGCCACTGTCAGTACTTGTTCTGATCTATGATGTTTTTTCATATATATTTTTTTATACTCTGCTGTCGCTCCCTGCCCTGTTCTGGCCTGCTTGTCAACCAATCAGCACAGCGTCATTCACGTCGAGCAACGTGCAACTGCACAAGTTGGAACCACCTCTCTGTAGGCTCTCTGCGGCAGTTATGCAAAGAGACACAATCGTGGTACCATTGTTTAAGCACATGGCAGCAGCAGTCACTGTAGGGGAAACACTGGTGACAGAGAGTGTATTTTCACTAAAATAAAAGAACCTCTTATTCAAACATCAAACTCACCTGCTTGTGTCGCCCGTGATAAATTTGCAAAGTTTTGGGGATGAACAGTTGCTGAGACCGGCAAAGAACAGTTGGACAGACATACAGAGATTTCTCACATTTCCAGTTGGAATATTGTTCTTGTTAGTCATATTCAAAGTAATTGAAAATCTAATATCGTGACAGTCCTAGCTATGAAAGCTGGAATAAACTCTTACCCCATATTGAAATGTACAATAAGGTTTTTGGCCACTAGAAGGCAAAACATTGCCATATATTCTCTTGTCAACCAATCCTGCCATTTTTTAGTGAACTGGTAATTGATGAGTAGTATGAAGAACTTTCCAGACCCACATGTACATGTTGTTGCTGTGTCCTGTCACCTGAGAGTGGTCTCTGTTACGGGCCACTCTTGATTAGGTTTAGTCCTTCAGCTTAGCTCCTGCCCATAGAGAAGAGAGAAGTCAAACTATACAAAGAACCTTTTTGTAGTGAAGTAAAACCAAGTCTTACAAACAATGAAAACTGCAACCATTGTTTGAGCTTCTCATGTATGCAGTTTTGATCTTTGTGATGTGGGATGTGTATATCTGAACATTTGAATGAGAGTTTACATGAACCATGTGTGTGATTTAATGAAAAAAAAAAACCCATGAGAGACTTGGGAATTATGGAGATGGATGAATAGGATGGTGAGAAAGTCAATAAAGGGGTTGGAAAGGGCGACAGGCGTGTTATGCAGACTCATTCTCAGATGGAGATTCATTCAGTGGTACAGTCATGGTAAGTGAGACTTACGACCTTGTCTGTGGAATACATGACACAAGAGAGAGTCGTCACCTCTCCCACAATTGCACTGCAGACTGCACTCGACATTATCACTTATATCAAAGGCAGCAGCCTAATGATAAAAACCACTGTGTGCATGCGTGTCTGAGTGTCACACTGAGGGCAAGAGACACAAATAAGGTTGAAGAAGACAAATAATGTGTGTGTGTGTGTGTGGGGGGGCTGTTGTTTAATTTGACTCGTAGCCAAAAGATGTCTAATAAGTCTGGATTAATACTGGCATGCACATATGTACACACATGAAGAGAAAATGAAAAGAAAACATGAATATGGAGGCAAAAAAGGGAGAGCTGTTTAGTTACAGGCAGCTTTCTCAGGACTCGGATGTGTTGACAGTATAGTTTTGGAGCAGTCACATTGGATGCCAACACAAGAGGCAAATAGTTATTCACATATAAAAACTAAAGAGCTATACCAAACTGCAACAAAAATGTGAAACAAAAACACCCAAACAGAGGGAAACAGCCAGCCTGGGCCCATTCAGAGTTCCTAATCCACCTCCCAGTTCCCCTGAAGGTCACTATTTTATCAGTATATCTTGTTTTTTTGAATCTGGAAAATGACAAGTTAGGATTTTTTGGCCGGTTTTGTGCTGTTCTGTTTCTCTGTGGAAATCACTCTCGGCACCACAGAACTGAAGAAATAACAGAAACAGTTTTTTTTCTTTTTGATAAGCAAAGATAATTGTCACTGTGTGGGTGTGAGAAAGTATTAAAAGATATCAGGGACTCCTTATTGCACAACTGATAGAAAACTACTCTGAACTCTTCAGGATCTTAAACTGGCGCCTGGTGGGCTCTTCTGCTGCTGTAGCCCATCTGCTTCAAGTCTTGAAGTGTTGTGTGTTCAGAGATGCTCTTCTTCATACCTTGGTTGCAACAAGTGGTTATTTGGCTTAAAGCATTCTCCTCTGACCTCTGACATGCACAAGGTATTTTTGCCCTGAGAACTGGATATATTTTGTTTTTCTTACTTGTGCATTCTCCGTTCTGTGGAGGAGAACCATATTTAGGTGGTTAGTCAGTGTGCTTTAAGAGACTGAAGTTGCCTTGATTCCCTTTACCTTTAACTCCAGTTTGTTGCCTTTGCCTCAGTCGACTGTTACTCTCAGTATGAATCCTCAATACCCTGAAATATAATGGCCAATTATGTTCACTCTCCCCTGGTGATTCACCCTTAACCCCTGGTTTCCCAGTCCCTGATATTCACACTGTCTGCCCTGACCTCCTTCAGCACACACAGTGTCTTTCAAACAGACATTTACCAAACGTAACCCTCCTCTTCCTCAGACTCCATGAAACCAACTCTAAGCCATAACAAATTCAGGGGAGCCTCTGTTCTGTGTGTCGGTCCTCAGCCTTGTCACGGTGTGACAGTCATCATCTGAAACTGGAAAATGAATCTGTTGACCCGACATGATCTTGAACCAGATAAAAAGTAACACATTAGCAGTAATTTCGATGCCTTGCTTTCCGTGATCTGCACAAAGAAACAGACTAAATACATAAACAAAACAAACGGCAAAAATCTAGCTTTATTGAGTTTGATTCATTTGGACTGTTTGTGTTTTAAGTTGTATCTTAATGCTGAACTGGACAAAAGGAGAAGCAGGATGATGAAGGGAAAATGAATCAACAGATCAGGCTGGATTCGTCTCACACAGAGTGATAAATCTACAGCTGTTATTCAGTCTCAAACATGTGTATCTTGTTAAACTGTCTGCTGTCCCCCAGTGTGTGAAAACTGAATTTTACTCGCTAAAAGAGACTTTTCATTTTATAGCACATGACACTTAAGGCAGCTGCTGACCTCCCTGTAAGAGTGTGTGTGTGTGTGCGTGTGTGTGTGTGTGTGTGTGTGTGTGTGTGAGAGAGAGAGAGAGAGAGAGAGTTTTTAAATGTGGATTCATATACATCTCTAGTATTTCATGCTATATTAATGTAATCCTTTAAAAACTCACTCCAGAAATAACATCAATCAACATGTAAAAACTGAGACATCACATAAAACTGAACTATCCACAAACAAAATGTAAATCTACTTTATAGCAAATCGGACATCTAAATGCTGCCAAGATACTTACATCCACCACCAGCCTGAGCTGTTGATACAAGGCCGGATGGAGCCATGCTTTCATTTTGATCATGCCAAATTCTGACCCTACTATCCAAGTTTTGTAGCGGAATCTTTTTCCAAGGAAGGGCACCTGGTGTGGTCTTCCGCTGCTGTGTGTGTGCGTTCAGAGATGCTGCTCTGCATATCTCGGTTGTCAAGTGGTTGTTCAAATTACTGTTGGCTTTCCATCAGCTCAAATCAGTCTGCCCATTCTCCAGATGCCCCTCGCTGGATATTTTGTCAGCCCATTCGCTATAAACTCTAGAGATGGTTGTCTGGGAAAATCCCAGCAGATCAGCAGTTTCTGAAAAACCCGTCTGGCACGTCTGGCACCAACAACAATGCCACATTCAAAGTCACTTAAATCACCTTTTTTTACCATTCTGATGCTCAGTTTGAGCTTCAGCAGGCTGTCTTGATCATGTATACAAGTCTAAATACATTGAGATGCTTACATGTGATTGAGTGATTGGATATTTTCATTAATGAGCATTTTAGCAGGTGTACCAAACAAAATGGGCACTGAGTCTATAAATATTCTATTACTTAACAATTAAGACTTGTTCAATGCTAATCTGACCTTTGTGCAGAGAATTAATTATCAAAAAAAATTATTCAATGCATCATAGTACTACTGAAATTTTGGATCTACTTTATAAAAGCCAAATTAGCTAAAATGCTCCCAGATTAGGAACCCACTGGTATTAAATCATCACCACTTTAATTTATATGATCTGGTCACAATCTTGCCTGCATATATTTTGTGGTTCAGTTTTTTTTTTTTTTTTTTTTTTTTAATGTCCAAGAGAAGACTACCAGATATTAGTTCAGCCTGTGTAACTGTCTAATTATTTGCTTGCAGTCTCACTCTGTTTAACTGGAATGTTCATAATGTTAATATCTTATTCCTCTGCTGTTACTGGGAAAACAAATTTGAATGATAAATGTACTCTCTTTGTGCATGAGTACAAAAACATGTGGGCCAATCTGTGTTGCTGTAGGTACAAATCCATTATCATTTGCTGTATTCCTCATGGTTGCACACCTCTGTGTAATAGCCCTTATTATTGTCAGTGTCATTATTATTCTGTGGAGAGCTGCAGCCTGCTGGGTTACAGCTGAAGTGCTGAGATGGATTGGGGAGGAGAAGTCAGAGGGTTGGAACAGGGGAAGGTGGTGCTATTTTTAGTAGATTAATTAGTTAGTTTTATGTACACCTGAATCTTTTGAAAATTCAATAAAGAGATGTTTATAAAAGAGCTCAATCCCTGCAGGTTTAGAAGCATTTACCCCCCTTAAAGCTGTGCCTGTGATATTTAGTTTAGAGAATATCATTGTTATCCTCACTCACATACATTATATCCAGAAATAAATTTGTTTGTGCTTGGCGCGCGTGAACTGTGTGAGTGATAAAAACGCTTCAAATATGGCAACGCATTAATCTGTCAGGAAGAAAGGAGCTGACACCTTTCACTTTGCGTGAATGTGATAGCGACAGACACTGAGTCTTATCTTATCAGCGAGGTACAAAAAGGGCCCGCAGCAGAGGGGTGTCACATCGGTCTGACACCTGCAAATCTCCACTTGGACACTGACAATTACATCACTGTCATGAATGCAGCCATCAGGCGCACTCAGACAGCAGATACACATTCGATTGCACCACACATGCCTGCACCTTCCCTTTATGTTTTCTGCAGTTCTATTCATTGTACTGGTTTTTGGAGCAGTTGAAAAGGAGTTCACTTTAAAGTTGCCTGTTGCTACTATGCAGCGGTTATTTCAAGAGTGTAATAAAGGCCTGTGAAGACCAGTTTTCATGGCAGGAAAATAGCTGCAGAAAAGCCTAAAAGGAGTGCTTTTGTCTTATACTGGCCTCTGTGAGAAGAAACAGCTCTGTGTATTAAATGGCTGATTTAGCATTTGGCCTGGCTTTATATCATGTTTGTTTAATCTGTACAAAAATACAAAGAAAAAACAGTAGATTGTGGTTGAACAGGGGATTATGCTTGGCACACTTTCTCAGGCTGGATCAGAAACTTTCAGCGGATTTTATGTCATCACTGTTGTACTTCCAGGAAGTACAGCAGTGATGACAGCTGCTTTTGTTGACTTTGGACAGTCATAGCCACTTGTGCTCAGTTCCATTCTTTGTGTTTAGCTAAGCTGTGGACTGTAGCTCACAGACTGTATGGATTTGTATATGTTATATGTTGCATTTGCATCATATTTAGTGTACACACAGGACAGTGGCATCAGTCTAACTTTCTGCAAGAAAGAAATGAACATGTTTCCTAAATGATCTCTTCTGCAGCTACCAGCATTTAATTAGTATGTGGCAAATTATCATAATAATAAAGCTTGTACTGATTCCTTTGTTTGAACTAAGAGTTTTCCTCAAAACTACCTGTTAATGCATACCGATAGTAAGGAAGGAAGCCTCAGAGAAATTACAGAAGTTTTGCCTGAATATACACTGCTCAAAAAAATAAAGGGAACACTTAAACAACG
>JAMQGT020001644.1:0-49267 GCA_024447675.2 Pterophyllum scalare | reverse complement strand
CTATGTCTAACCTACTTCGTTCAGTTACGTATTGCTAGAAGTATCAATGTCCATATTAAGCCGATTAATGGTTAGACTCATTTTGTTTTGAATTGTGAAAACAAAAATCTGACACACAGGAGTGAGATGATTCTGGTTTTGTTCTCAGTACAAATCTTTTTTTTTTTTTTTAATCTTTATGAATCTTTTAAAATGTTTTTTAAAGTTTCATTCAACCTACACTTTAGGGAGGATTTTATTGCCCTTTGAATGAATCCACAAATAAATCACAGAAACAGTCTCTGTTGATAACTCCTGAAGTTTGAAAATATAATTATTCTAGTGATAGTTTTCTTGGTATTGTAAAGAAGAGCAATAGCCAATTCTACACAGTTCTAACTCTCATATTTTGACAAATGTGAACAAATCCAGGCTCAGAAAACCAGGCAGACTTTTTATTTGGTTTCCAAATAGGGTTCTATGAGGCAAGTCAAGGTGTGCCGTAGGCACTTCTGGCAAGTATAAGCATGCAACTGCACAAAACATCATGAATAAATTGTTAGTTTACTGTATCAATGCTTCCTGTGACCTTGTTTCCAGCAGAAATCTTTTCAAATCTGTCAAAAGGAGCCACAGTCAATTTGCACAATTACCGGATGGTGAGAGTGACACGCATCAAAGACCCTGACTTAGTGAAGTGGCTGATAAAGGGGAGAATGGATCCAACAAACCACAACTAACGACCTGTGCTGACAACCCAAGCTTTCAGTAGACTATATTGTGTAAGCTTCCTGTCTTGCAGTCACGAGAATTGAATTAAACAGCTTTTATATTTAAGATAAATTAAATTAACATTCTGACTAGTCAGAATGACATTTCTGATATCTTGAATTAGTATTCGGTCTATTCAAAATGTCACAGATTTACATAGCATTTTGGCAGAATGTTTATAAGGCAGTTTGTTAAAACGGCCTGCCATAAAATCAAAGATTCTTTGCCAGATTTCTTAAGCAGTCTTCAAGAACACGATTTTCTACTATACACTGAAGAGCTCTTTCTATATTGTTGCATTTTCTTACAATTTTGTCCACAACGGCCAGCACCATCGCAGCCACCTGAAATTTTGCACAGGCAATTGTTTGGACAGCTCAGTACAGCACAAGGGGGCTTACACGCAATCGCTTAATTCAAATATCTAAAATTGTAATTTTGACTAGTCATAATTACGTTTGAGATATCTTAAATTGTAATTACGAATGTGTGACCCTTCAAATGATGAATCCAGTGACGTCATTTGAGATACCTTGAAAGGAATTTTGACTCATCAAAATGAAATTGAAGATATCTTGAATTATTATTCTTACTAGTCAGAATGTAAATGCAGATATTTTAAATTACCATTCTGGATAGTCAAAATGTAGTTTTGTCTAGTCGAAGTGCAGTTTTAGATATCTGAAATGTAATTACGGATAGTCAGATTTTATATTAAAACGGCCTGCCATATACGAAGAGCTACTTTTACTTTTGAGTACATTTCAGAGCCTGTACTTTTTTACTTTTACTTAAGTACAGAAGTTGAACCAGTACTTCAACTTTTATCAGAGTAGTTTTTAACACAAGTACTTGTACTTCTACTTAAGTACAGAATGTCACTTTTTCCACCTCTGCACATTGTGGATACATTTTGGCAGACTCTTCTTTACAAAATTGTTTCAGTACATTGAGGTTTGCAGGCCATCATGAATGTATATACAGTACCATACAAAAGTCCCGAGCATCCTTCATTTCTTTATATTTTACCAGAAGAATAGAAAATAGGTGCAGTGATTTATTGAAACATTTGCAGACATACAGGGAAAACAGAGTTTGTACAGTTCTAACAAGCTTGAAAGTCAATATTTGGTGTGACCACCGTTATTCTTAAACATAGCCTGAACCCTCTGAGACACGATTTCTTATCATTTCTTTTAGTCTTCAGGAATAGTTCTCCAGGCTTCTTGAAGGACATCCAAAGCACTTTGGATGTTGGCTGCTGTTTGTTCGGTTCTCTCTCAAGTCTATTCCACATTGCTGCAATAATGTTGAGGTCAAGGCTCTGGGAACTCACAATGGGACACTGTCATGACTGACAGTGTCCCATTACGTCATGACTGACAGTGTCCCATTGTGCGTTTTTCTATCCAGGTATGCTTTTACTGCATTGGCAGTGTGTGCTTGTGATCATTGTCATGCCAATCAGATTCTTTCCAGACTGCACGGTGAATCAAAATCTGACTGTACTTTTCAGTATTCATAATTCAGTTTTGACAAGATCTCCAACACCACTGCTGAAATGCAGCCATAATGGAGCCTCCACCGTATTTTACAGATGACTGTAGACGCTCATTGTTGTACCTCTCCCCTGACCACCTCTGTACTGTATCACAATTTGAATGAAAATTTCAAATTTGGATTGTTTGCTCCAGAAGACCTGTTGCCGCTGATTTTCAGTACAGTTCTTGTGTCATTTCGCATCCTTAAGAAGCCTTAAGCCTTAAGAATGGCTTCTTGACAGCCACCCTTCCACTGAGACAATTTCTGATGAGGCTTCATAAATTTGTAGAATCAACTGAAGGGTCAGCTGCATCTCTCAGGTCCTGTGTCTGGTCTGCGCTGGATTTTTTTCCTATTTCTTAAGTACATGACTTTCAGATACAATTCTGCTGTTGGTAGTTTTGTTGGTGCCTGCCATTTCTTCTTTTGTCCTCCACTTGTCTAGTTTCCTCAAATTATTTAAGGACACACTGCACACATTCTGAGATATGCCAACGTTTAGTCTAATAGTTCTTTGGGAATGACCTTGTTGGTGCAAAATACTATTTTATGTCCATCAAACTGTGTTATCTTTGGCATTTTTGATTAAACTAAAGAAGTGAAAACAAATTATGTGTTTTTGCAGGTTTTAAAAGAGTAGGGACAGAAAACATGTATCTCAGCATCAGGGCCTTTACAGTAGTAATACAGCTAATTTTTTTTTTTTCGAATTGACTCAAATATCTCACCAAGAGGGAAATAAAAATCCATCCCTGATCTATTTATTATGCCACCCATTTCATTACTTCATAATGCATCTTTATTTAATTCTTTAAAATATTTATTCATATCAAATGAATAACACAGAAGTGTAACCCTTTATTGGGCCCAGCAGGGCTTCCCCGTGCCTCTCCATAAGTTTGTAGAACCGCTTTGGTGTTTTACAATATTTATATATATATATATATATATATATATATATATATATATATGCACTTTTTTGCAAAACTATTTACCCTAGATTGTATATAGAAAATTAATTGACCTTGATTTGCAACACAAAAATGTTACAAAAGTAACAAGAAATTTTGTAATATCCTCCAATAATACTATAGGGTTGAAAATTTGAAGTATTTCAGCAAGTACCCTATAGGATTAAGAATGGCAGCAACACTAACTCATAAGCCCAGACAGACACAAATTGCTTTGTCCCAGTCAGTGATAATTGTTACATTCTACCAGCAGTGTTTGTCTTTCCTGACTCTCTCTGTGTGCGTATGAGACCAGACTACCGTACATCATGCACAGTATGTGATCAACCCTCACCCTCAACTGACCCGAGCACCCACCTCCGTCCTCACAGGTTGTTCCCAGTGGATAAGTAGATGGTTGAATTTTTTCTCCCCATCACACAGCTGAATACACATTTATGTCCAGCTACTGAGTTTAGGTATGGATTTTTAAAAAAATACATATATATTAGAATTGATTCTAAGACAGGAACCCCAGGATTGGAAACATCAATATTTCAGTATCAATCCACACAGCACAACTAGGTTGCAAATTGACAAGCAGAGTTTTATGTTATATTACATTAGTTATTGAGGACATGTGACAAATAACCTGTCCAAGATGGAGGTAAAAAATCGGGCCCCCTTTCAGGTTTGAGGCTGTGATTGAGCTGACTGGTGTGACTCAGATCTGCAGATCAATCCAGCAGAACTGCAACAGAACTGCCACTTTATTCAAGACTGAAGTGTCACCTCATGGGATCCTGTTCGGGGGGATCTTGTTATACTAGATAGAAAGTATTGTATTGTTGATATTCTTTACAGTTTGTGTGTGTGCTCATGCAGAGGCGGTGGTCCAGCTAGGTCTTATGACACCGTTGGGATTCAAGCTGAGTAACATGCTGAGCCTCATCAGAATGTGTGGTGGTGTCGACGTGGGCGTGTAGAGGCTGGTTAAACCACAGCTCACCGCCAGCCGTCTCTGTTCCTCACTCTGCTTCTCTTTACTAGTTTTCATGTTTTCTCTGCCCCCATCTTTCCTGCACCTTCAAGTCAGTACTCTTCAGTTTATTTACCCTTAATTTAATCAGTTAGTCAATTTTTAATATTTTTTGGAGACCTGCGAGTAGAAATGCAGCAATTAACTTGACAAAGAAAGTACATGGCATCAATTAGTCGAGCTACAGCTACATGACTGGAGAGCATAAGAAAATATTTTGCACAAAACAAATTAGGAACACGAGTGGAAATTAGGAAAGCAAGTGTTGATGTGAACTTGCTGAGAGGACAATGTAACTTCAAAGTGCTTTATACTGTTTTCAATTTGGTAAATAAGTGTAGTACTAAGAACTGTTTTTGTACTACATCATAGGCTGTGACAAAGACCCAGAAAAACGATTTGCTCACAGCATCAAAACCAGCAGTGACTGTGTAGTTAAAATCAAATGTTAAACCCTCTAGAAATTTAACCTGAAATGGTAAAAATGCATTGAGAGTCTCATTAATCATCACGAAAATGGAAAAGTGGAAAAAAGTCCATAAATGTTGGGAAAACCTAGTTTTTTCCCCCAGTGCTATTTCTAAAGACTGTGTAGTCATACCACATGCTATATATATATATATATATATATATATATATATATATATATATATATATATATATATATATATATATATATATATATCAGAAGGCTAACGAGCATCTGGGTTTACAGCAACTTGAAATTCTGTCAGTATACTCTGTGTGAGATGACGGAGAGAGTGGGTGATTGAACGCTGAGTGCATCCAGTCTGTAGCCTGATTTTTTTCTTTTTTCCCAAGTTAAGATGAATAAAATTGTGAGCATAAGAAACTAAGCTGTGTAGTGAAACATTACTCTTTGAAATGTTTAAAAAAAAAGTGGCTTTTTTATTGTTTATGCTCAGTACTTAAGAAACCATCCTGCAGTGCTGACATAAGTGTGGTCTTGTTTACCTTCACTAGAGTACAGACACAGACACACTGTGCTACTCCCAGGCTTTTGGTTTTACTCAGAGCACTTAAATTGAAGCTGTTTGGAGCCCAGAAACAACAGCTGAAAAATAAGAGGTGTTCCATTTGACTGCAGCAATTAGGCTAATGGCGTTAACAGCGTGTTCATATAAATGAACACACAGAAACATTCAATATTTATCTGTAGCATGGCTAAACTGTATCACCTGGAAGGCTGGTAATCTTGAAGCCCTCCAAGCCCACTCATCTCTTAATGTAGGATATTCAAGGTCTTATTTCAGTGCAGAAAACATGGATGGCAATTTCCAAAATTTTCCCCACTGTGCCAAACAGAAAATCAAACCATAAATTTATCCATTGTTGCTCTCTTGGTGTGCACCAGTGGTTCTCATCCTCTACTCTTTATGTCCCATGATGAATGGGTAAGCTTCAGAGAGACTTCTGTGGTTATTTCACAATGAAATAACTTCTGTATTATCAACATGGATAGATCTAAAGATTTTAGTTTTAGTGGATGATAAAACTGTGTTTTGGGGATGTCTTTTGCCACAGAAAGTGTGCTGCTTTCCAACTGAGCGCTGCCTTGATGCTAACATTGTTTGCAGTAAACTCCCATTTCACAAGGCTACTGTCAGGGGATATAAAACATGTTTTTATAAGGACTTTTATGTCAACAGTAGAGTTTAATAATATTTAAAATAGTTCTCTGATAAAAACTGTATTTGACTGCATTTTACTCACAGCTGTACTATTACCTTTATTTTACAGTAGCTTTGTACCTTTGACACTATGTAAAAAATCCTTTCCTCTCATCTCTGCAGATGTGATTCACACAGTGGGGCCGGTTGCACGAGGGGGAGTTGGAGAGGAGCAGAGGGAAGCGCTAAGATCGTGCTACAGAAACAGCCTGAAGATGGCAACCGAAAATGGTGCACGTTCTGTGGTGAGAATGAAATTGAATTGGACAGGAGAAGGAAGGAGGCTTGAGAGGTCAGGCTCAAAGTAAGAGAAGGTAAAGAAAAAAAAGCACCAAAGACTGTGGCACGCAAATAAAGAAGAAATCCCCCCAAAAATAGGGCAAATACAAAGAAAGCATGGATAAGAAGAAAAAAGGACAAGTGAAGCACTACAGTCATGACTGTATGGCAGTGTTCTATAGTTAAAAAAGAAAACCAAGTTAAAGCCAGAAAAAAAAATTACATTGGATGTTTTCAAAGAACACTGTGTTCAAACTAAGATAGATGGAGGAAGGGTAGGAGTGTGAGTTGTAAGAAGGTAGCATGAAACACACCAAGCAGGAGGTTTCACAGAGAACGAAGTGTTAAAGCCAAAGAAAAAGCACCAAAGCAACATGAAAACAAAGTCAGAGGTGCAGTCGAAGAAAACAGGTTCAGAGAACCAGTGTGAAGATAAATGCAGAACATTAGTAGCTTCGCCACTATAGAACAGGATTTGAAATGGACTTACAGCATTAGTTGCAGCATTTCTTTTGTGGCACACATTTTCATAGCAGCAGCATTTATTATCATCCTTAAACATCACAAAAATATCAAGTTATTTGTTTATTTTTGGTGTCTGGAGACTCGTGAGCCACATTTGCCCTCACTCTGAGTCTTAATCTTTGTAGTCAGGTTAAATGAAAAGATCTAGAGACCCAGATCTGGATCTCACCAACTCACAGTTACTGTATAATCCTTTGTTTTTGTTTTGTTTTTTATTATGGATTTTTTTCAGCTGTTAAGATAAGCAATGCATTTATCTCTTTTTTTCATTCCTTTTCATTGCCTAGAGTCTGCCTTTATGGAGCCAAATTACCTACAGTATAGGAAACAATGCATGACTTAAATTTAACTGTTGTCTCTGCTGCAACTTCATGCTAAAATATAAGTCCATATTGTTTCAGTCTGTCTTAAGATGCTCACCTGCTTATTTGTCCATTTAAAAAAAAAAAGTTGTTCTTGGCAATTATCCTGCTGTCCATAATGGCAGCAAAGATATGCTTCTCTTAATCAGTTGCAGTGTAAGTAATGGGGAACAAAAATCACAGTTGTCTTTGTGCTGTGTATAAATGCTTTCTGAACTAAGCTGAAGCGATTAATGAGGTGAGTTATTCCAAGGTTAAATACTTTCAGTACCAAATGACCTCCCTTACCTTGCTGAGATGCAAAAGAGGGAATATGGCGCTAAAAGACCTACAGACTTTGAACAATTCCCTCACTCAAATTTGCTTTGAGGGAACCTAAAATAATGAATTAGCTTCAACAACACATCTTTTTTTGTGGCTATTGTTAATAAGAAGAACAAATAATCAATGGCTTCAGTGCACAGGCAGGTGAGGACTTTAATAGATACCAAGAGTAGAGCGTTGACAGGTGTGAGATATGAAATAAAATGATGACTCAAGCTGGAAATGTCATGGTTCATAGCCCACGTTTTAACTCACAAGAATAGTTTTAAGACAACACAGTTAAAGGCATTCAGCTGCCAGAACGCAGTAACATTCACTGTGTAAAAGGCAGTGTGAGCTGTTAGAAGAGGGACTGCAGGTGACATTTTTTGAGAATGAAGACTAATCCAGCATGTTGCCATTGCACACAGTTCTGTTTACCTGTTAACTTTTACCTGTCTTTTACCTGCTTGTCCTGTTGTTTGGGAAAGATGTCCCAGTCAATCACAGCATCATGGGAAAAAAGCCCATTTAGTGTCGTATTAAACTAATGTGACTCAATTAAAAGCCCATAGTGTGTATGGCAGTTGGTGGTTGTTCTTCTGTTGGAAGCTGCATTTTCACCAGAATTATTAAAAATATAGTTGTTGCCAAAATGTCTTCCCTTCTTTTTCTAAACTATAATAGTTTACAGTATACAGTGATTGTTTCCTCAGTGACTGTCTCTATACCCGCCGTTGTAATTACTATAATAATGCCTGATTAGCGTTGCTAGCTCGGCCAAAGCTGATGAAAGAAGTCTTCTCTGCCTGGCCTCGTCTGCAACGGATGATCAACAGTTTGGTCTTTAAATAGATGTGAAAGTCAGAGGGCGAAGAAATGCTGCCATAAAAAACAATCAAGAGAGAGACTCCATTGGGATCCAGCAGAGAGTGTGATTTCTGTGCAGTGGTACGTGTGTGTACGTGTATGGCTGCCTTTGTGAGGACCGGTTTGTTGTAGACCTTAAAAGTGAAGACATTTTGGGAAAGTTTTTTAATGCACCATCAAAGGCGTAAGACCTGGATTTAAGGTTCATGTTTAGCATTAGGTTTGAGTGAGGTTAAGGGTTGGTTCTGGGCCTTTGGTTATGATAGTTAAAGTTAAGCAAATGGACCAGGGGGTCCATTATGTCACTAAGTGTCCTCAGAAAGATAGACAGTGTGTGTGTGTGTGTGTTTGTGTGTGTGTGTGTGTGTGTGTGTGGTGATAATGAAAGCTCTTCAAATAGTTATCAGATCATTAAAAAAAATTTCACATTTTGCTGTGTTTCATGCTCATCTTCAGTTCATGTTTTCTCATCAGTCTACACACAGTACCCCACAATGTCAAAGCAAAAACCGGTTTGTAAAGTGTGTGTGTGTGTGTGTGTGTGTGTGTGTGTCTGTGTGTCTGTGTGTCTGTGTGTCTGTGTGTGTCTCTCTGTGTGTGTGTGTTTAGAGCCTTTGCTGTGATACTTGCAATTAAGTGTCCCACTTCTATCAATGGTCCTTGGGGTACCTACAGCATTATCTGTACCATATTGAAGCCATTGGACAAAATCGGGAAACACACACACACCAGCTTATATAAAGTCCCCAGAGATCTGTGAGATAGGTTTTTGTTTTTTGCTGTTTGTTTTTAATTGTCACTTTTCTGTATTGTAAAGTACTGTGAGGTGCATTTTGTATGAAAGGTGCTATGGAAATGAAGCTGAGTTTGGCTGAAAGTGCCCAAGGGCAGCCATCATCCTTCTCAAATGGGTGAAGTCTGGACCCACCAACAGTCATTAAGCCAAACTCAGAAGTCAGGGATGAAGGACACTGGTTGGACAGGTAACCAAGACCCCAAATGTCACAATGAATGACATGCAGAGTTCCTTTGTGGAGATGAGAGAACCTTAAAGACGGGCAGCCTTTGGTGATGCACTCCAGCCGTCCTTCTGCTGTGACTACTTGGAAACCATTCCTTACTAGAGGGCACATGACAGCCTGCTGCGAGTTTGTCAACAGATACCAGACTCTTATACCTCTGTTCTCATGGAATGAGAATTGAACTTTTTGGCCACAATTCCCTACACTTTGTGTGCAGGAAATCAGACACTGAGCATCACGTAATTAATACCTTTCTACAGTCAAACACAGTGGTGGAAGCAGAAGATGGCTGCAACAAAACCATAGAACAACACTGAGTGAAAACCTTTTCCATAATGCAGGCAAAAGTTTACATCTTAGCAAGAACACGAAGCACACTACCAAACAAACGCCGCAGAGGTCTGAGAAAGCCGACCAAAGTCTGGACCTGAACCTGAAGGAGCATCCCAGGAGACACTTGAAACTGCCTTTGCACCAGTGCTCCCCTATAAGCCTCGTTGAGCTTTAGAGATTCTGTCAACATGAAAAGGAAACTCAGAAAAGAAAAGCATGCCAAGCTTGTGGGATCATTCCCAAGAACTCAAGATGCATTGCTGCGAAAGATGATTTAGCCAAGTACTAAGTCTAGTGTCTGAATACATATGTAAAGGGAACATTTCAGTATTTAATTTTTAAATGGTTTTGCTTCATCATCATGGTGCATTGTGTGTAAACTGGAGGGAAAATAAATTAATTGAATGCATTATAACAAAATGAAACAAGGATCTGAAAAATGTTCAGTATTCATCAGCAACAGACTGTAACTTTGTTTGTCCTCTTCACTCTGCAGGCTTTTCCTTGCATCTCCACTGGAATCTACGGTTAGTGCCTGTGCTCGTCTCCTCTGTGTATTTGTGTGTGAGTTTTCAAAGATTTATTTCACATTTCTTGATCAGCAGCAACGCTTCCTCTGTGCTGTCTGCATCCACTGTACACACTGTGTGTTCTCCATCACATGCTCGTTTCCTGTGTCTGTCTGCCTGTTTGACCAGAGTGCCGAGCCTCCGGGTGCCGCTTGTCAAATGATCTCCTGCAGCCCAGAGGTGGTTCTCAGATTAACGCCTTGGATTAAGACTGGCAGATTAAGATAGATTAGGCTGGAGATTGTGTTAGATTGACTGTAATCCTCTTCATGCTGGCAAGAGAGAGTTAAGGATAGTGCTTAAACACACCCCAGGCTGGATTTGCTGTGAGGGCTAGTTGTTGACACGTCTTTCTCATTGCTGGAAAGAGGAAAAGGCCAAATTCCCAATTGACTCGAGGTCGTCTTTGTGCCTGTTCCACTTGTTTGTCATTGTCTTTCTGTTTCTTTCGCCTTGAGTGTTTTATAGGTCAGAGTGTTGAAAGAGCAGCACAAATTATATAAATTTAAGAGATGTAAGCAGCTTTTTTGCCTCGACAGCTACAATGGAAAGCAAATCTGCCATCCTCAATATCAGGTTCCAAACAGAAAAAGTCAAACAAAATACAAACATCTTATTTTCATGGTCTTGTTTTTAAAGAATCATCTCATATTTTACATGTAGAGCTGTAACTTAACCCCAGTTAAAGTATGAAATGCTCCTCATAAGTGTTTCACACATTTTTGTAATGTGAAGAAATTGGGGAAAAAATGTGCCTCCCAGGTAGTCACCCTAGTAGTTTTTTGAGTAGTAACACAGATGATGTACACCTCTTCATGGACTTCATACCATTATTATAGCTGTACTTTAAGGCCCTGCAAACCCCGCTGGTGTTTCAGTCAATAAGGCTGAGCAGACCTCATTACAGTGTAGGTGAGAAGACCTCTGCTGGGAAATAAGTGAAATCGTTTACTTACTTTACTAATAAGGATGGTAAATACATTTTGGAGGAAGCAAAATTGCATCTTTGATTATGTTCATTAGCAACATTTTTCTCTTCAGGTCGCTTCTTGCATCAGATATGTGGTAAAGTACAGCTTACTAAAACACTTGAGTTAAGGTTGGGGAAAGAGTTTGGTTTTGTTATGTTATGTTTCTCATTATTTATGCATCACAAAATTTTATGTTTAATAAAATATTATGATGCACAAAATTAAAATCTTTGACTGTTTTGCAAAGTGAGTGTGAAGCCACTCACTCTGCACAAGTAAAATTCATAACAGAACATCGGTGATGTTTGTTGACTCTTTTGGTGTCCTTAAAGGTGCATTTGTGGTTTTGTTTTCTTCCCACTGGGTTGTTGATGATTTATCCTAATCATCTATTTAGTAGCAAAATAAACTAGTACCTGTAAATAGGCATATATGTGGTAGGATTTCCTGTTTTTTTGTGGCACAATTTCCTGGTTCAGCATTGAAAATGAAGCTCAACTGAATAACTTGATAAGTTGATATTTTTTTGCTGCTGTGATTTACTGTCATGCTAAAATGTGGAAAACAAAGAAAAATAAAGAAACCACTATGACTGCATGTGTCCAAACCTTTGACTGGAACTGTATATGAAACAATCTGTAAAAAGTGGTTCTTTGAAAAATTTATGGGCTGTTTCCACAGGATCTTTGGTAACGACTTATTGTGATCATCAATCAGTTGTGGAGGTTGCCAAATACTGGCTCATTGCTTTAAGTTAATATGACATTGAGAGCTTGGTGCTGATTATGATGATGTTGTGATTCGTTTTTCAGACCCATGTGGGCACAAATTACATTACTTTTACACCTACCGGACACTTTGTTAGGTACACCTTGCTAGTACCAGTACCCTTTTACCTTCAGAATTGTTTTAAGTCTTCGTGGCACAGATTCAACAAGGTGCTGGAAACATTCCTCAGAGATTTCGGTCCAGTTTGACATGATGGCATCACACAGCTGCTGCAGATTGGTCGACTCCACATCTATGATGTGAATCTCCTGTTCAGCTACATCCCAAAGGTGCTCTGTTAGATTGAGATTGGGGAGCCCATGCGAGATATTGTGTCAGTTTCCTGTTCTTAGCTGACAGATGTGGCACCAGGTGTGGCATTTTCACCCAGAGAGCTGCTGCACCGTTTCAGACCATTCTGTGTAAACCCTAGAGATGGTTGTGTGGGGAAAATCCCAGTAGATCAATAGTTTCTGAAATACTCAGACCAGACCCTCTGGCACCAACAACCATGCCGCATTCAAAGTCACTTATATCACCTTTCATCCCCATTCTGATATACTCAGTTTAAACTTCATCATGTCATCTTGATCACATCTACATGCCTAAATGCACTCAGTTGCTTCCATGTGATTGGCTGATTAGATATTTGTTGAACAGATGTATTCAGTAAAGTGGCCGGTGAGTGTATTTCTGTATGTCGGTTTGTTTTTGTGGTTCTTTGTTTTGTTTTTTTTCTCCTGTAAGAATCGGCACCGATTTGCTCAAAATCATCTTCAAATGTTCAACAGCACTGCTTTTTGCTGCATTTTCTGTACCTCTTCTAGCACTAGCCATGCTGATAACCTGTGGTGCTGTTTATATCATATGCAATGACTCAGTGGAAACTATTCAAAACTCACAGTGTGCTCAGTGAACACACTGTGAGTTTGTGCACCGCTCTGCTCATGCCATTGTATTTTTCAGGATTAATTTCAATGTTTTATTTAGGGATGTAATATATACATTCAAAATAAAAATTAAAAGGGTTGAGCATTTTAATTAAAGCATGAGGTAGGTCTCAATCATTTCAAACAAATAGAAAAAGGAGTGAAAACACCTCTGTAGATGAAGCGAGACCACTTGAATTAAATGTCCACTTCAATCAGTAAAATGCCCTTATATAACAAACCATAGTGGACCCATATTAACATTTTATATCACATTTTCTTCAGTGCATTTGTTTCTATGCTCTAACAAATTGTTCAGTGCTAATTTGTACCCTTCTCTGTATTCCCCTGTGTCAACATGCTGAACCGTCTCCTAATGTATAATCATATAGTGTTTGTTTGGGTTGAACAGTTTGGCCAGATGATGAGTTTTCATTGCCTTTGTGCTGCTTTACTAGCACTGGGTGTAATTTTCCAGCAGTGAAAGGTCTCAGCTGCTCAATGAATATAGAAGAAGAAGAGCAGTCTTTCTCCATCTGTCTCCTCGTAACCAACAAGTGTGTTGTGTCTGCATCTCGCTGGAATAACTGAGTCGGGATCAGACAATGTGAGAAAAGTCAGAACAGGGAACGTTAGAATAGTGGAAAGAAGAATCGAAAGCACTGAAGAAAACAACATAACGCAAACACACAGATCTCTCTGCACCTGTTCTGGCAAACTGTGTGTGTATTTTTGATGTCACTTGTGTGTGTGTGCGCGCTTGTGTTTGTGTAGGATATCCACCTGAACAGGCTGTGCACGAGGCGTTAGCAACTGTGAGGGAGTATCTTGATGCGCATCATGACAAGGTGGGTATGTGTTTGTGTTTGTGCCTGCATGATTGGCAATTTTTCCCTACCCTTTCCTCCAGGTATTATTTCTTTCACAGCTGTTGTTTTTGTTTTCTGGTGATACGAGGAAAAGGGTGCATTGAGAAAACACACACACACACACACACACAATCAGACACAAAAGATATTTTTGAGCACACACCCTAGTTCTGGCTCTCTCATACTCATGGCCAAGTCTGCGTTTTAATTGGCTCCTTGCGGGACTAAACCCGACTAACACAAACACGTAGACACGTACACACTTTCTCTCAGGAGAAGAGCCAAGCAGAGAAAAGACAAAATGATGGAATAGATGACTGGAGGGGAGGGACGGAGGGAGAGATTGGAGCAAAGTGGGAACTTTCCAATCAGTCATTGACAAGCCCTAAACTCTCCTCCCTTTTTTCCTCCTTTATTTCTCTGGTCTCCTCCCACTTCTCATTTCCAGTCTTTCTCTAACCACCGTGCTGTATGGTCTCCCAGAGAGGGTGTTGATGATGTTATTGTTAGCGCTGGCTGTCTCCATGAGTCTCTGTAGCAATACCATTCGACTGATGCCATCAGCCACTCTGTGCATAGCAAATGAACTTGAATCATTACATTTCTCACCACAGTGGACAACAGTCAGCAAGCTTCGAATGTCAGTAAATAAGACCAGAAGGCCAAATTAACAAGAAACGGATTTATATTCTGCCCACAACTACTTCCACTGTGTTTGTTTTTTTTAAGGCAAAAGAATATTGTAGGCAGTTGCATACATATAAAGGGTGACCAGAGGAAATTGGGTTTATTCATTAATTGGACATTTTTACAGGGTTTTTCTGGGTCTTGTTCTGGCTCTGAGCGCTGTAATGTAGAAATGAAATTGAAAATTGTAAACACAGCAAGATGCAAAATGGACTCCAGACACGGGTCAGTATACCAACAGTGCATCAAATGTAATAAAAATGGAAGCAATTTGTGAAACATATACCAGCTTTAAAATGTAATGCTCAGAATGACTTTATGGCTGTTGTGCTTTTTTTTTTTAAATTAGACTCTCACTGAACCAGAACATTTAATCAAATCTGTCCATTTAGTAGCTCTTCTGAGGCTTTTGATCATATTCATGAGCTTCTTCAACAGATTGAGTTGTGTTGAGGTTTAAAGCCCCACCCTCTTTAGAGCTACTCTTAGTAGTGGTATGCAATACTGCAAAATTTGGTATTGCTTTGATACCAAGTAAATACAGAGCCCCTATTTTTAACCTATAAAGGTAGCTTATCTCAGGGAGAGCAGCACATCATAATTTATGAAGTGATTGTACGTATCTGCTTAACTCAGAGGAGAGAAACTAACTAAAGTATCAAGCCTATCACACCAGTATCAGTCCAATACCAATACCAATGTTGGTATCAGTACAATCAATATTTGGATTGATCCTTTCTCCCATAAGTCTCGGTGATTTCACACTTGTGGTTTTTACTCCATCCAAATTAAACTGTTTCCACACTTGGTGTGGTTTGTTTGTGCAGATTTGAACACAGTAATCACACTCAGGCACAGACCAAAACACAATCACACTGAGACCCTTTGGAGGAGGTGGTCTCAATCTGGGGTGTAAATGAACTCCAGAGTGATGAGATGGTCCAACCCAACTATCAGGGGTATGCTGCAAGCTTGATGTCAACACCTTCCCCTAGCCATGTATTCTTTGCATTAAGGGAACAAGCAGAATATCTCCAATGTACTGTAGCAACTAGTGTCCTACATACAGTTATTCCCAGGTAAATATGAATGTTAGAGGTAAATTCTTTGTTATCCACCAGTCCTTGAAACAGGAGCTTCATTTGTGTCTCCTGCTCCAGACACACATCTGGCCAGTAAGCAGATTATTTTGATTCACTTGGAGTTTTCTCTGTGTGAAAAGAAACCAAGCCACAGAGAAAAGCTTGAAGTTTACAAACTCATCGACTGATTTCGCACAAAGTCAGCAATCTATAAGTGTGAAAATGCCCTTGGTATGGCTTTACATTCGCTTAGGTGTACAATAATTTAATGCACTGTATTTAAAAAAGGCCACTCATGGTTTCTGGTCACCACCATGTTGGTTTTTTGGAGCCAGAAATGACCATATCTTCTAATGCTGTCTAGCTTTGTTGGCAAACTCCATCCATCTGTGGGACCCTGATGTAAAAATTCCCACAAACCGTTAATAACCACGAACAGTTAGCCACTTTTCAGCAGATTTTACACAACAAAGCTATGTTTGGATGATCATTATTTGAGGATGGGGTTTAGGTAATGATCAATGTGACTTTAAATCTCTTTTCAGCAATCATCAGTAAGAAATCCCCAAAACTCAGACAAAGATGGGCAAATTTGACCATCTGCAGGTCCACAATTACATCATCCCAAGGCATGTTGTGGTATGACGAAAGGGTCCCAAAACCTACTAAATGGACATTTTAGTGAGAATGTCCTTTCAGATGCTGTTGAATCTAAAATATGGAAAAATATAGTATTGCATTTGTTTTAAAATGCATACAGTAGTTGTTAAGGGTTATGCAATTTCACAAGTGTATAAAGTACTAGAATGCAATTTCCACAACAGTCGACAGATTTTCTGTTTGAGAGGGGAACATTTACAGGTTGTGTAATGTGTTTCTAGTAAGAACAGTCTGTTCTGGGAGAGCCATTTACATACGCTTGCTGTTATTGTTAGCATTAGCATCTCCAGGCTCTCTGTTGCAGTGGTATCAGAATTAGTTCCCCACTGATACAGTTTTCAAGTGGAGCCACCTTCGTGTGGAGGTTGAGAAATTTCAAACCTTAGCCTAGGGGGATGTACTTACTTACCACACATTTCCATATCTTCCCTTTTAGCCTCCATGCAAATCCTGGTGAGTGATGGTAATTGTACAGCAAGCCGGGGCTGAAAAACATGGGCTGCAGGCTAGCAGGCTGCTGAAATGTCTCTTTCGAAAGCACTGAGACTTAAACTCCCACACCAGGCAGAAAGAGATGGAAAACAGCCTGGCTATAAATTTCACTGCCTCACCCAAAACAGAGAAATCAAAACCTTTGTAGAGACATTAGGGTGGTAATAATGTTTGTCAGCGTCAGAGCAGAGTGGAGGTTATATCCCTAGAAGCATCGTTTCACTGTAGCTACAGTAACTTTAATCATTATAGCCTACATCCACAGTGTGTATTGTACTCTATGTCCAGATATACAGAGCATAATATAAATATTATAGACTGCAGAGCCAGGGTCTAAACAACATAAGAGCTCAGAGCATAACGATTCTTTGTCATAAAATAGCTGCACTTTCTTGGCCAGTGTCTTAATATTGTTTGAAAGCTACTGTATTATGTTTATGGCTTTGTGTGTGTGTGTGTGTGTCAATGAGATGATCTCTCTAACTTCCTTATTTCCGCCTCTGTCTTTTTCTCGCTATCACACACAGACACGCTCTTTGCCTGAAAATGTGCAAAGAGAGGAATTCTGTCCCCAGCACACAGAGTAATAAGCGCCTTGTCGTGGCATTATCATAATAGGGAGCTAATAGTGGAGTAATGGACTGATGCATTAGCGGCATTCTCCTGATATTGCTGCCGCACAGTGTCACAGATTTTTACATTGTTCCCTGCTGCAACTGATGAATTCAGTTATTGCATATGCTTGTAATAAAGGTCATTGTGTGTGTGCGTGTATGTGTGTGTCAGCTGGACAGAGTCATCTTCTGCGTGTTCTTGCCGAAGGATAAGGAGCTGTATCTGCAGAACCTGCCACTCTACTTTCCTGCTGGTGAGTTCCCTTGTACACACACACACACTCAGACTCACACTCACACTCTCATACACAGTGATGACAGCTCAGCTCAGCTCCATTTAGCTACACGCTCAAATTGAGACACACGTTGGAGTGATAAATACTCTATGTGCTATTTGCACATCCAGTACATTCACAGGAGGCTACCAGACACATAGTACTGTAAATATAGAATGCTTATTAGATAAACATAAACCTGACTTCTCACTAACATACATGCACAGTCTCCTGAACCACATTTAGCCTTTGTTTTTTACGTTGCAGAAAAAGCACACATGCACATTCAGACACACAGTGCAAAGTGAGACACATTTTCTGCTTCCTAGCTATGATCAGTTTCTTTGACTGTAGCTGAGAAACTGCTGTGTTTTTTTAGTTCCTTATTTATTTAATTCATTTGTTCCTAGTGGCTTAGGATACTGTATTTAATACAAATAGTCACAGTTTATTCCTGCACCCTGTGTAGCTACACCTATCAGCCGCATCATTAAAACCACTGACAGATGAAGTGAATAATATATAAAGCAATGTGCTGGGAAACCTTGGCTCCTGACGTACATGCAGGATCACGTTTAAAAGCCAGCTATTAATGCACCCAAGCAACATTCAGCACTGATTGATTTTGAGTGATATTCCAGGCTGATGTGTAAATTGCTCTGTAAGAGGGCTAGGTTAGTGAGGGAGCAGCATGTGTTCAGGGCCTGCAGAGACAAGGAAAATGTCATTTATGAGCTTGTGTTAGTTAATGGATCATTCTCATATAAATATTCAAACTCTTATTGTTAATAGGTTAACTGCTATGCACAGTGTGATGTTTGATTGCCTTTTAGCCGTGGAATACGGATGGATGTATTCAGATTGGTATAATATAGCTATAAATTACCACTCATCAACCAGTTGGGGAGTAACACACTTTTCCCTAGCAACCTATGGTTGCCAGGGGGTCACTAAACTGGTCTCTAGGCCCACGTGAATGCGGTCTTGGATGCATATGCAAGATCTGTGGTTAACACTAGCTTTAGACATTTATATGATTTGTTCAAAAACAGAAAAAAGATAAGTTAAAAACCCCACTTATGAATTTTAAGCTTTTATGTGTGCCAGAGAAGGGGTTTGCTAACAAGTGGCTAAATGAGACTGCAGAAGTTGTCAAAGATATAAAACACAGGGGCTTAGTTTTGGTGATGCAGCCATGGTTTATAGCCTAACATTAGTGTTTTACTTCTTGCTATTCCACTTAAGTTTTCAAAAATCACAAGTATTAGCTTGTGGAGATTAGCTTGTTGAACTACACATGAAAGTATTATAAGCATTAATTTCCCACAGAGCCTTTTCTTTTTCCCTGAGATTTTTCAAAAACCTATTGATAAATCCCGCTGACTTTTTGTCGAGGCAACCAAGATGATGCCAGCTTTTGGTTTTGGCTTACAAAATAAGCATAATCAGTGCAACACTTAACAAAAAAAAGCACATATGCTGCACTCTACTACATTTAATTTATGATTATATGAGGCACCTGAAATGAGAAGGGACATTACACACAATCTCTATGCTTATGAGCCATTTTATTATGAAAGTCCTCATTGTTGAACTTCCTTTTAACAGGAAGGACCTTGAAAGTAAAGAAAGTCTGCGTGCCTGTGCGTGTGTGTGTGTGTGTGTGTCCTTCAGCTTCTACAGTTTGTGTTTCCTATAAACATTTCTTTTCATTCTGTCTCTTGCCTTCATTTCACTTTAGCCTGACCTGTGGCAGCAACCTTTTGTTCAGGTAACCAGTATGGTGTGTGTCAACATGCGTGGTTTGCTCTCTTGACAGAAATAACTGCATTCAGTCTGTTTGTCGACGCACAGTCTTAACCCCGGTGCAAAATGTAAATTATGTGTCACGTAAGGGAAACACTGACATTTCCTTCAACCAGCACTCGTCCTGTTTTGCAAATAAATTGCTCATATTTAGACCACAGTTAAATGAAAATGGCATTCTGTGCATTCCTGACTACAGTGGCTGGCTTCAAGCTAGTTAGTGTTCAAATTGAGAGAAAAAAAAAAAGCTTTTTCCTGCAACTGTGAAAAGGCTCTGATTTAAATGAGAAATAAAAACCACTTTTAAGTCTCCAAGGTTCCTTTGTGAGTTACGCCTCACCTGCTTTCTGACTAAAAGGAAAATATAAATCTGCAATCTGCACCAATCGCACAGTGCAGATTGAGCTATTTGGGTAAATGAAGTTTTGTAAATAAGTACAATGTATTTAATGTTATGTTGGCTTTAGCTGTGGCATGATGACTTTACCCATTTGTTTTGATTACACTTGTGATTTATGGTGCTATATTGCCAAGCAGTCTGGCTCCTAAGCATGATCAGTCATTCACTCAATTATTCAAATTAAGCATCGGTATTACAACTGCAGCTTTAACCCCTAATGTCTTGCTTTACCGCTGCTATAAATCAAACTCACCTCTTGCCTTCGGAACATTTTGAGGGAGATGTCTTAACAGTTGTATGCCTTCTGTTTTTCTGCTTTTAAATAGTTTATTTGACTTGGGACATGGGCGTTACCGTAGCTGCAGAAAAGAAATCCAACAAACTGTCAGCCACAGATCTTTTGTATGGCTGCAGCCCTGCTTTTAAATTGAACAGAATTTAAATTGAAATGAGAGATTAAGATAGAGTCGGGTCACTCTAACGCTCATATTTGAGATGCGTAGCAGAAATATTGGCTGAAATTAACTGAAATCAGGCAAACTTAAGAGCTAGAATGAATCACCACAGACAGAAGTGAACCAAAGCAGGATTGCAGTGTTTAATTTTAAATAAAAATGAGACCATGAAATTGTCTCAGTGCAGGAAAGTCAAAGCAGAGAAATGCTGCTGGCATTGGAATATATCACCCGGTATAAAATTAATATGCATTCTGCAGTTCAACAGTTCAAGGAAACATACAGTATGCGTGTCATTTAACGTCATTTCTCACCTTTATTTGGAGTATGCTTTAAGATGTGTTGGCAGCAGCAGCTCAGTTTTATATAAATAAACAAATGTGGATACATACTGAGAATTTGCATTATACAAACATGCCCTGACGGATAAGGCGTTAAAGAGGAGTAGGAGAGAGGAGAGAAGCAGCCGGTTTAACCTAAGAGCAGAATCCAATCAACACTGCAGCCTTATCTCTTACATGAGCTCACACACTGGGTCAAGAGTCTTAATCTTTTTTTTAAATCTTTTTGTGAACAGACTTGACCAATAGCACCCAAATCTGGCAGGATTTGCCTTTTATGACAGTTCTGGCCTCAGGGAAGATCAATTGCTTAAAATAATGAGCTCTCAAACTGTGATGAACTTCTCCTCTGCTTTTTATAAACATGCACTGGCCATTTGCTACTACTGGATTGGACCCCATTGTGCCTTCAGAGATGCGTTCGTTCTTTGTAGTGCGGCTTGAACAAGGTGCTGAAAACATTCCTCGCAGATTTTGATCCATATTGACATAATGCCATCACACAGTCCCTGCAGATTTGTTGGTTGCACATCCATGATGAGAATCTCTTGATCCACCACATCCCAAAGGTGCTCTGTTGGACTGAGATCTGGTGACTGTGGAGGTCATTGTCCTGTTTAAGAAACAAGTTTGAGATGATTTGAACTTTGTAACTGGAAGCAGCCATCAGAAGATGGGTACACTGTAGTCATAGAGAAATGAACATGATCATCAACAATGCTCAGGGAGGCTGTCTTGTCAGCTCAAACCAGTCTGGCCATTCTCCTTCATCAACAACACATTTTCTCCCAGAGAGCTGCCACTCACTTGATTTCTTTTTGCTGATCATCTCTGTAAATCCTTATGATGGTTGTGTGGGAAAATCCCAGCCCCTCTGGCACCAACAACCATACGATGCCACATTCAAAGACACTTAAATCCTCTTTCTTACTTATTCTGATGCTCAGTTTGACCTTCGGCAGTCTGTTGTGACCATGTCTACATGCCTGAATGCAATGAGTTGCTGCCATGTACAGGGGTTGGACAATGAAACTGAAACACCACAATAATTTATTAGTATGGTGTAGGGCCTCCTTTTGCGGCCAATACAGCGTCAATTCGTCTTGGGAATGACATATACAAGTCCTGCACAGTGGTCAGAGGGATTTTAAGCCATTCTTCTTGCAGGATAGTGGCCAGGTCACGACGTGATGCTGGTGGAGGAAAACGTTTCCTGACTCGCTCCTCCAAAACACCCCAAAGTGGCTCAATAATATTTAGATCTGGTGACTGTGCAGGCCATGGGAGATGTTGAACTTCACTTTCATGTTCATCAAACCAATCTTTCACCAGTCTTGCTGTGTATATTGGTGCACTGTCATCCTGATACACGGCACCGCCTTCAGGATACAATGTTTGAACCATTGGATGCACATGGTCCTCCAGAATGGTTCGGTAGTCCTTGGCAGTGACGCGCCCATCTAGCACAAGTATTGGGCCAAGGGAATGCCATGATATGGCAGCCCAAAGCATCACTGATCCACCCCCATGCTTCACTCTGGGCATGCAACAGTCTGGGTGGTACGCTTCTTTGGGGCTTCTCCACACCGTAACTCTCCCAGATGTGGGAAAACAGTAAAGGTGGACTCATCAGAGAACAATACATGTTTCACATTGTCCACAGCCCAAGATTTGCGCTCCTTGCACCATTGAAACCGATGTTTGGCATTGGCACGAGTGACCAAAGGTTTGGCTATAGCAGCCCGGCTGTGTATATTGACCCTGTGGAGCTCCCGACGGACAGTTTTGGTGGAAACAGGAGAGTTGAGGTGCACATTTAATTCTGCCGTGATTTGGGCAGCCGTGGTTTTATGTTTTTTGGATACAATCCGGGTTAGCACCCGAACACCCCTTTCAGACAGCTTCCTCTTGCATCCACAGTTAATCCTGTTGGATGTGGTTTGTCCTTCTTGGTGGTATGCTGACATTACCCTGGATACCGTGGCTCTTGATACATCACAAAGACTTGCTGTCTTGGTCACAGATGCACCAGCAAGATGTGCACCAAGAATTTGTCCTCTTTTGAACTCTGGTATGTCACCTATAATGTTGTGTGCATTGCAATATTTTGAGCAAAACTGTGCTCTTACCCTGCTAATTGAACCTTCACACTCTGCTCTTACTGGTGCAATGTGCAATTAATGAAGATTGGCCACCAGGCTGGTGCAATTTAGCCATGAAACCTCCCACACTAAAATGACAGGTGTTTCAGTTTCATTGTCCAACCCCTGTAATTGGCTGGTTAGATATTTGTGTCAACAATCAATTGAACAAAAAAAAAAAAAAAAAAAAAAAAAGTGTCCAGTGAATGTATATATAAAAAATATAAAATATATATTTTGCAGATAAAGGTGGAAGCAGAAATGGCATCTTCCACTAAAATGTACTGTAATGTGCAGGTATGAGTTTATTTTGAGAGTTCCACATGCACCCTCATGCTGATTAATACTCACTAGAGCATCAACAGTGTATTTATCCACTGCTGAAAATAGTACTTAATAAACACACCATTTATTCGTGTTTGAGTAACATTTGCTAAAAGCTGCACAGCTGTTATATTTAGCCTTGAAAAATAAAGTCATAGACTTGTTGCCGGTGTTTAAAGAGTTATGTCTTTTATAGGAGCCACTGTGTATGGATATGATTGTAACACATGGTGTACAGAAGCCAGGAACTCAAAAAGCACCAAACGTATTACAAATCTCAGCTACCCATACTGCAAAGAACAGTAAGCTGAGAGGTAAAATCATAGCAGCAGATTATTTCTGTTTGGCTGCAAGGAAAAGGTATTTTAATATCTAAATCCATTTTGTCATCATTTTCTGGATATGGTTAGAGACCACAACTAACAAATCAAGGAACAAACTCCAGTTCACTTTAGGCCGATTCCAGAAATGAGACAGTTCTCATCGACTCCTGTAATAAAATGTTTATAGCTTGCTGCCTTAAAGGCAGCTGTAGGCACTGTCTTCTAGGCGTCACCTCCATCTATTGTTTTGTTATTTTTGGAGCATTTTAGCAGTTGTCCAAAAATCAATATGGCCTGCTATGTTGTTAATTATACTAAAAGCCCATCCAGATAGTCTGCTCCACTTTTTTGGGTCACAAAAAGGATTTTATTTTAAAGCTAGCACTTTGTAGCATGTATCTGTGTCTATGGATGGCAGTTGTCCAAATACTGCTAGCTCCAAAACAAACAAACAAACAAACAAAAAAAAAACTAAAACAAAATGGCAGCACAAACCCAGAGCTTAAAGAAAACTCTAGTTGTTTTATTTGCAGCCTATGAACCAAATATTTTCTCCCTGAGTAGTTAAAAATGTGTTTAGTGTAGACTACACAGTATCCTGTGTACTCTGCACTAAAAAGAAGACAAAGACAGTTCAGAAAGTACCAGATATGTTTTTTCTCATGAGTGAGTAGAGAACAAAAACGGGTAAAATGAGAGTGAATATGGGATTTATATTTTCCGAGCATTTCACTGTTTTTATGTGCAAATTGGCAACTGTATGCCTGCATATTTGCTTTAATGACCTTGTGAGGTCATAATACATCACTGCTGTTCACAGCTTGTTTCTCAACCCACAACTGGCCAACAAATCTGTAATTATTGCTTTTACAAGCTTATGGGTAATATAAGTGTTTATTTCAAGGAAAACATGTTTTATATTATGAGCAAAGAAGGATCAGTGCATGCAGCTTTAGCGTTAGAGGCTCCCTCTTTTTTCTAACCCCAAATTTCTGTGAGGAGAACTCAACATGCTGAAGTTTCAAAGTGTAGCACAGCAGCTCAAACACTTGAAGCGTGAAATCAGCGCTTTCTCATCTTCACCCTGGGTCAGAGCTTCACCCGAAGAGGTTCTTTTTTTTCCCCATAAAAATCCAGGTGTGCCCCTTTAAAAAGTCTGAGCGAGCTGCTGGCATCTTTCTCCTCTAATGGATGTGCAGCAGATTTTGTAGCAGCAGTGAGCGAGCAGTAGTGGTGCTTGGCTGGTAGATGGACCGGAACTGTCTGTCTGTGTGACAGAGCTGCTGCAGGCAGGCCTCCAAGTCTCCACTATAAACCTTATGTGTCTCCAACACCTGGCACTACCTACAGTGGCTGTCTGTCTGATGTGTATGTTTGTGTGTTTGCATGTTTTGAGTGTGTCCTTAGCCATGTTGGACTGAGAGTGACTAATCCTCGCTAACAGATCCCTCTGAAGCAACCAGACGCTCCAGAAGCCAAAATGCTTTTAACCGCTGCATGACCAAGGTAAAATGCTCTCTTCTCGTGTTTTACATGTTTCCATTTTTTTTTCTGTCTGCTCCCACAGAGGCCACAGTCAAGAGCAAACTCTAAGAGAGTGGATTTGTCAGATTTGGTTGCCGTGGATACACACCGCTACACTCACATCCAGATTCTTCCTCCTCCTCCTCCTCCTCCTCCTGTTTGCCACTGACGCAGATCAAGACCTTCAGCAGGAAGATAAGTTGCAAATGGCTGATTGCCTTTTTGAAGGCCACACTGGCTCTCCTGCAGATGTTGTCATTCCCCCCCCCAGTTTTTCCCACTAATGGTTGAGGTTAGAAGAGGTGTTATGATGACTGTGTGAAATGAGGCTCATAATTCTTATGAAAAATGGATTGTGAGTACTCCTAAGCTTCACTCTTCCTGTGATCAGCGGTAGCTTTGCATCAGGCTTACCCCCCACCCCAAGTGCACGCACACACACACCCCAACCCACCCTCCGCCACCCTGATTTGTCTGACCCCTGTACTGCAGCATTTGAATATTATTTTAGTATGTGTGCATGATTATGACACACATGACAAAAGCTTATTAAAATGAATCTCTCAGCTTTGTGTGTGCGCAGTGATTATTTCTCTGGTTACGAAAGAGTCGATGAGTCGGGGAGCTGCTAGAGAGCACTTCACTTTCTTCATTCTCTTGCATCTCTTATGTGAAAGCGATGGAATGAACTGGAAGATGAACTCAAACCATTTTGAAGAAAGTGTACCAGTGCTGCTACAGCCATTCGATATGACCTGCTGAGGAACGCATAATGGCAGAAGTTATAAATACACTCTATATCGTACATAAGTGCATTTCAGTTCACACACCCTGGTAAGCTCCTTTGGAAGCTGATATTATTATGGTCTAGCATATTGTGCTTACAATCATCTAAATTAGTAGTTTCTCTCTAACTAGGAGCTTTTATTTTGACTATTCAACACACAATAAGTTCCTCTTGTGAGCCCCTGTTTGAGACTTATTTGAGCCAATTACTGGGCTCATGTTACTTGATATAGATTCTTATTTAAAAGCTGAAACCAAAAGATGAAATGTCCATCAATAAATTAGTAGATGCATCTGTTGCACGAGTTACTTTCAACCTGTGGGACGAGTTATGCATTGAGGACTATATTGTAAAAATCTACATTAATATAGGAGGGATAGTGAATTGTGTGCTTCTACTGTGCCTTTGAATGACTTTATATGCCATCTTCACTTCTTCTCAGTGAAAAATATCTTTTTACTCTAGTATATTTATTAGTTACTTTGAATATTCAGTTTTATACACAAAACATATCTGCATATAAAACAACTACATAAAAGCAGTTGTATAGGGATATATTGTTGATATATGTAAAGCAAGGGTAATCTTTTTCAGATAATGTAGAGTGTAGCACATGTAGGAAAAGCCCTGAACATCAGTGAGTTGTGTACAATTGAAATAGCTTCCCTGAATTAATCTTGCAGAATGTCAACAAGAGCTAATATTTAATTAGCACAGAGCCCTTTTTCTCATGAATGACTAACCAGAACCAATTTGACAAAAATATTTCACTTGGTAATCATACAGCACTGTGCGAAAGTCTTGAGTCACCCTTCATTCAGGTGCAACAATGTATTGAAACATGCAAACATGCATGGAAAAGCTTGAAAGTCAATATTTGGTACGACCACCTTTATTCGTCAGCACAGCCTGAACTCTCTGAGGCAGACTTCCTTTTGTTCTGTTGTCTGTCAAGATGATCCCATACTGCTTCAGTAATGTTGAGGTCCAGGCTCCAGGGAGGTCAATCCATCACTGATAGTGTTCTACTGTGTGTTTTTCTATTCAGTTATGCTTTTACTGCATTGGCAGCGTGTTTGGGTTCACTGCCATGTTGAAAAATTAATCTGTTACCAATCAGAAACTTTCCAGATGGTATTGCATGGTGGATCAAAATCTGACAGTACTTTACTGTGTTCGTATTCCACCAATTGTGACAAGATCCTCAACAGCACCAGCTGAAATGCAGCCCCAAACCCCTCCACTGTGATGGCTATCGGCACTCACTGTTGTACCTCTCTCCTGACCTCCTCCATTCATACTGATGATGATTTGGATTCATCACTCCATCAGACCTGATGCCACTGATTTTCAGTCCAGCTCTTGTGTAATTTGACATCCCTCAGCCTTTTCTCCCAGTTTCTCTTCTGTAAGAGTGGCTTCTTCACAGCCATCCTTCCACTGAGACCATTTCTGATGAGACTTTGGTGAAGAGTAGATGCATGACCTGAAGTTTATATGATGAACTTCTTAACATGCAGCATCCAGAGGAATATTATCTTTCATCTTAAATTGTGTTTTTAGAAAAAGATCTGTTTGCCGTTGCTGTAGTGTAAAAGATGGATTTGACCACAAATCAGTAAAGCCAGTGCTGAAATGCTTTAAACCTGTATTCTTGCTAAGCAGAACCAGCAGAGTATGACTCTCCTGATTGGAACAGAACTCTGATTATGTTGAAACCTGAAACAATTACTCTCATTTTTACCTGATTTATGACCCCTGTAGAAGTGTTCTTAATGAGTGCTTTTAGTTAGAAGTTTCTACAAGTCCTATTTAATACACAATATTTACCTTGCAAGTTACAGCCAATTTTTGCATAAAAAGACAATAGGGCAGCCCCGCCTTGTGATTGACAAATCACTACTATATAAGTGTGGAGTGTCCCTCAGTTTCTCAGACTCACCTCTTTGTTACATCCTGCTTCAAAACACCAATATTGTAGCAGCCAAAATGCTCAGGATCATGTCATAATGGCCATCTCTTATATACAGTCTGGGCTCTAAAGTTGTACAGAGTCATCCATGTTCAGCTCCATCTGTTTGGTACTGAGCAGGTAGTCTGCTGTTGGTTTTTCTTTTTCTCTGAAGACAGTGAGCTGCTAAACCTCAAAATGAGGTTCTGTGAGCAGTGAAGACAAACTGGACAGCTAAACAAAGAGCTGAAGCTAATAAAACTCTGTCAAATAGAGAGGCGCTGCAAAAGTATGTGATAAGTATCCGCAGGTTCATCAGAGGTGACCAATTTCACATTCTCACAGAGTTTTTATACAATAATTTAATAATTGCTGCTAGGAGGAAGATCCCTGAAGGTACTCTAAGGTCATTTTGCTAAAAATATTTTTGGGAGTTTGACTTCAGTAACATTTTGAATGCAAGTCTTATGTTTAGTTATTATTATTATTACTAAAACTGAAATTTTCCACTTTATATCTTTCCTTTTTCTGTATGAGAGCCAGCACCTGTTCATTTTTACCAACAATCACCCCAGATTTTTTTTTTCCTTTTCTCTCTGTATGATATCCAAACCCCCTCCACGCTGCCTGCCTGTCAGAACCTACCATATGTATATTTCTGCAAACACCATCTTGCTTCTCCCTACAGCGCATCTGTATAAATTGTTGCGGGATGCGGCCGTCACGTGTCAGCAAAGCACAGGTGGTGATCTGTGTAGAGCAAACAGAGTATTTAGCGAGCCGCCGTCCCGCCCTACAACTTTCATCTGCCAACAACCGTCTTTATTGATTTCAGTCTGCCACGATGGCGCAGACGCACAGGGAGGAGAGGAGAGCAGGGAATGCAAGGAAGGAAATAAACTACAAAGAATATCAACAGGAAATTGGGAGAAGACCCCCCCCCTTTTTTTTCCCTATAAAAGCTTCATCTGTCACAAAGGGGATTGTTTTGTTTTTTCCCCTTCTCCTGTGCTCTTTGATTCCCTCCCTGTATGGGCCTCGGTTTCTTCCTCCTTCTTCATCCTCCTCCTCATGTCTCTTCCTTGCTGTTTCACTCTACAGGATGGTGGAAAAAATAAACAGATGGAAGAGTGAGGGATAAAGAGACAGAAAGAGGCAGGATGTAAGAGTTCAAACTGAGAGAGGGGGAGGAAAAAGGTGGGGATGAAGGGATGAGAGGATGCAGAGCCGGCAGGGGGATGGAGCGATGGAGGGAGAGGAGGGGACGGAGAGCCTGATGAACTCATCTGAAGGCGCTCTGGGTTTTTTAATAAGCAGCAGACTGTGAAGCTACTCTCCAACCAGTCACTCTGAATAATGAGAGAGAGAGCACACACACACACACACACACACAGGATGAGAGGATGAAAAGACAACCAGACTCATTATCTTGCGACCAATTTTCATCACTGTCCCGTCAGTAATCTCTCTCACAGACTCAAACCGTACTCAGCTCTGTGTGAGATGACAGATGAAGACCAATTACGCTAACTGTTTCGTTAACTTGAAGGCTGATTCCCTGCCATCTTCCAGAACATACACTGATAATCCTGTTGACCCTGGAAATTACTCACTGCTCACAGCCACCAAACACACCTGTGTGTCTGTGTGTGTGTGTGTGTGTGTGTGTGTAAATGTGATACCTTTTGTGGCAAACACTTTGTATTTAAAGGGCTGTGGACATGTAAGTGCGTTGAAAAATCTCCACTCTCAGGCGTTTAATAAAGAAATATTTCCGGCTGACGACTGCTGTTGCTGACTTTGTTTGATGCACACTAATAGGTTACTGCTTTGTCAACATTTTCTTGGCACCTGAACGTATTTGTTGCTGATCTGCTTGGGTTTCTTCCAGCGTGGGGCGGGGCGGGGGACACACACACACAGAATAAACTTCAAATTGCTAATCTGTCTTTTCGTTTATTGCTTTCACGTTGTATCACTTTAATCGAAGTGGCTCTCACTCAGAACCTGTATTTCTCTGCTTGTTTCTGATTTATGCTGAAAAGCTTTTTGTATGTAAAACAAGGCAAAGTTTGCTGAATGGTTTTTATTGCAGCGAGCTCGCTTGATGTGGTTTTCATCGTGCTGCGTCTTGGCTGCTCTTTGTGTTTTTGCGCGCCTTGGCAGTGCAGTAAATCGCAGTGTGAGGAGATAATTCATTCATATGCAGATTTCTGTGATAAAGGCACAAAAATGTCAGTTGTCACATAAGGTGACACGAAACTCTCCCTGATTGTGTGTGCCAGAAGTTTATTTGTATACCGCTATTGAAAATAAAAGTTACACGCTGCCTCACAACTAAGTTATTGTCTTTATAAAAACCCGTCCTGCCTAATTAATCATTCAAGCTGTGAAGATTGTCATTAACACCTCCTGCTTTAAATAAAAAGAGCCTATTGTGTGTTTTCTCAGTTCCCATCATAGTTATATTCATGGTAAAAAAAATTTAAAAAAAAGTACACCCTGTGTCAGTTATAGCATTTTATATATCAAAACATAATATAAAAATCACCTGATCCTTAGCAGGTTTTAGAATTAGGTAAAAACACAACCTCAGGTGAACAACAACACATGACACTGTACCATTATTTATTTAACAAAAATTAAGCCAAAATGCAGCAGCAGTGTGTGAGAAACTAGGCACACCTTTACTGCTTTCAAGCAAATTAAGAGAGTAAGTAGCAGTCAGGTGCTGCTAATCAAATGTACTTGATTAAATAATCATCAGAAAGTGTGAGTGCACCTATAAAAGCAAAAGCTGTGCCATTTTACCGATCTGGAAAGTTCAGGTGTGTGTGTTAACAATGCCAAGAGGGAAAGGCATAAGCAGTGATCTCAGAGATGCAATTGTTTCTGCCCATCAATCTGGAAATGGTTAAAAGGCCATTTCCAAACAATATGAAATCCATCATACCACAGTGAGAAATATTATTCACGGGCGGAAAACACTGAAGGCAGCTGCCAGTCTTCCCAGGAGTGTCCCAGCAAATTCACCCCAAGGTCAGACTGTGCAATGCTCAGGCACACGGGAAAAAACCCAAGAGCTATATCTGAGACTCTACAGGCCTCAGGTAGCATGCTAAATGTTAAAGTTCATGACAGTAAAATTAGAAAAAGACTGAACAAGTCTGGCTTGTTTTGGAAGGGCTGCCAGGAGAAAGCCTCTTCTCTTTAAAAGGAACATGGCAGTCCTTTGGACAGACAAAACCCAAGTAGAGATGTTTGGAGAAAATCAAACACAGCACATCACCACAAAGGCCTCATACCAACTGTCATGCACAGTAGTGGAGGGCTGATGATTTGAGCTTGTTTTGCAGAATCACGACCTGGGCATCTGGGCAGTGAGACAAAGATCCAGAGCACAGCAGCAAATCTTCAACAGAATGACTGAAAAAGAAAAGAATTAAGGTTTTGCAGTGAACCAGTTAAAGTCCAGACCTCAACCTGATTGAAATGCTGTGACAGAACCTAAGAGAGCTGTGACGAATGGAGCAAACCTCAATGAACTGAAGAGAAGTAAAGAAGAGTGGACCAAAATTCCTCCATAATGATGTGAAACACTCATAAAGTCTTACAGAAAACAATTCAAGATCTTGCTGTCAAAGGTGGCTCTGCAAGCAACTGAATCACATACTATATTTAATTTTTCTCACACCATCTTTGCATTTGGGTTTAGCTTTTGTTAAATAAATAATGACACTGTGCAAGATGTCATGAATTGCTGAGCATCTCAGGATGTATTTATCTAATTTTAAGACCTGGTAAGAACTAGATCACTTTTTCTATTTAGAGCAGAACCTTCAGAACTGCTCATGTTCAGTTTCCACAGTCTCAGAGAGCTTTACCAAAGACAATCAGCATGCAAGAATAGAATTTAAAACCTGTATTGGAAATTAAACAACTGTATTCTGCTTTTGGATCTGTATGTCAAAACGAGGGGATATCCTCATTTTGGTCACCTCAGGCACGGCAGCCCCACCCATCACCTGTTCATACCTTCTGTTTGTAAGGAACAGCCTATCAGAAGACCAAACCAAGATCCAGTGTATGATAATGTCCAAGAATAAAAATCTAGAGCTGGAAATGTGCATAAAAGGTCTCCCATTACTAAAATTTGGGCTGAATTAAAGGAATGGAAAGCTACAGGGTTTGTCTGCCTGGGTACCATTCCCATGCTGATATTACTGATTAATAGACATTACTGGTGGTTGAAATTGTCTCTTTCTATACTTGTTGTACACCATTTAAGTCACCTGGCCCTCTTCTGACAGGAAAGAACAAAACAAAAACAATTTTTTTTTTCATGACATGCTCATTTGTTTGTCCTCACGACACACAATATAAACTGTTGCGGTTCCCATTTGCTAAAAATGCAAAATATTAATTTTACCTACATTTAAAGAAAAATATTTTATGTTGTTTTTGCAATCTGAGTGGAGTCGATGTGATGGAGTTGTTGTGCTGTGTTCAGAGTAAATCTCGACGTTCACACGGCCACTCGGAGAATGTGGGTCAAGTGTTCGAGTCAAGTTTTTAAACTAAAATAAATAAATAAAAAATGTTGTCCCTGGCTGGTTCTATTACATCAGAAACCTCTCACACTTTAGTTGAAGAATATCAGCTTTGGCCATCAAACACAACAGTTAGTCCCACAGGCCACACTGAGCACACTGTGCAGCTCTGTTTGTTCCTGTCAGACGGTTAAATAAGAGTTTGGTTTGGCCTCAGTTTACCTGCATAGATTAAACATTGATAACTTCGTGATATGTGATGTAATACATGCTTTTCTCTTTTTTTGCTGTTGTTGTCTTTTAAAGTATTCTATTTACATGAAACACTTTACACCTACATGCAAAAACATATTCTGATAGCAAAGTGAAAATAACTAAATGTAGTAAACTAATGAGAGCTGTGCTGGTTTTTCACTCACATTTCACTGATTTCAGCTGTTGCATCACTGGTACTGATAGAAAAATAACAATATTATTAATACATGCAGTGAGCTGCTCAGGTATCAGACAGTTGTTGAAAATATGTGGTGCACGGGCTTTCCAGCTGTTACACTCACTGGACACTTTATTAGGTACACCCGTTCCACTGCTTGTTAAAGCAAAGATCTAATGAACTCAAAAACTCCACATTTAGGCATGTAGACATGCTACACGATCATCTCAAGTGGTTACAGAGAATCTTCTGCAAAAGAGAACATATGTAGTGAGTGTGAGTTCTCTGAGTGAAAATGTCTTGTTGATGTCAGAGGAGAATGGCCAGACAGTAACACAAATAATCACTCATTGCAACCAAGGTTTGCAGAAGAGCATCTCTGAATGCACAACACATCAAACTTTGAAGCAGATGTGCTATAGCAGCAGAAGACCACACTGGGTGCCACTGTCAGCTAAGAGCATGAAACTAGGCTCACCACAGGCACACAGGAAGACTGAAAAAATGTTTCCTGATCTGATGAAAACTATGGATTCATCCTGCCTTGTGTCAACAATTCAGGCTGCTGGTGGGGGAGATTTTATGGATTTTATGGACCAACTAATACCAACTGAGCATTATTTAAACACTGAGCATTGCCTGAGTATTTTTGCTGACCATGTCCATGACTTTATGAGCACAGTGTATCCATCTTCTGATGGCTGCTTCCAGCAAGATAACGCACAAAGTTTAGATAATCTCAAACTGATTTCTTGAACATGACAATGAGTTCACTGTACTCAAATGGCCTCCACAGTCACTAAATCTTAACCCAATAGTACACCTCTGGGTGAATGTGGTGAAACGGGAGATTCTCATCATGGATGTACAGCTGTCAAATCCGCAGTAACTGTGTGATGTTATTGTATCAATATGGACCAAAATCTGTGAGGAATGTCTCCAGCACCTTGTTGAATCTGTGCTATGAAGAATGAAGTCAGCTCTGACCACTTAGGCTTAGTCCATACATGAGTAAATCTCCAAAGATTACCATGTGAAATGTTCAACCTTACAGAAGAAAAAAACAAAATAAAATAAAATAAAATAAATGTTTACAGCCTTGTTCAAAAATGGTTTTTTTTTGTCTTTTTTACTAATTTTCCCCTTTAGGACAACTGTGGGAATGGAGGGCTGAATTTGGGGCAGATGTGCCGACTCAGATGGTGCCTGTTTTAGAGCACTTTTAGGGCAATTGTCTAACAAATATTGTAAACACTTAAGTGGTTAGTTGTATTAACAGCCTGTCCAAGTCAGGTACTGGATCTGAGTACGTGCTTGCTAAGCAGAAAAGTGGTGGACAAAAGTAAATGTCTGATAGGAATTTTTTTTTGTTAATAGTGCAAATTAACATGGGTAATGGATTGGTTAGAGAAGCATTTAACAGTTACCTGTTAACTGATAACAAGTCAGGTAAAGCCACTATTAATTATTCATTTTTATTATATAATGAAAACAGTTATCAGCATCTGAGAAATAAAACACATTTTCTTTGTAGTGTCACATTTCAAAGGAACATAAATAAACTGAAGAACTTCTTCTTGACTTGGGAAATGAGACTGTCCCAGCAGCGTTTTATTCATTGCTACAGACACCTCTCTTCTTGACATCTCTGCCCTACAAGCCTCTGAGTTTGCAGCTGTGGGATGTAATGTCCCTGAAGGGTCTCACAAACCTGCTGGCTGTTGGCAGGCAGAGGGGGGTTACGGCCCCTGATGTTAAGATTCAAGTCATCACACACTCAAGAGCTGCGCTTTGAATCAGCTTTATAAAAGTGCCAAGATGAGCTGGGTCCTGTTAGGTAAAAGTGCACTAAACCACACAATAAATGGTGGTTTAGTGCATTTTAAACACAATTATTTAATCACACTTAATCACAGTCATAAACACAGGTAGCTACAGGTGGCTAATATTAGACTAAATGCCAATTAGCAGTGACAATCACCACTGTGGGATCTGAGTTTTTCAGGCAATACGAGAACACTAACAAAGTGCTAGGATTTAAAATTGTTATGTAAGCAGTGGCCAAAAAAAGCTACAGACAGTTAAAGTGGAATCAGTCAGAGCCTTGTGCATGGGTTTGACAAGCAGCTGGTTGTATTCAAATTAATGTGACCCTTGTCTTTGTAATAATTTATCATTTTAAGAAGGGGTTTGTGCCATTTTGTTAATCCGCTCGGCTGATAGTCATCGGTCCCAAAACTAACAACTTCCTGGAAGCAGGGCTTCTTGACCTCATAACAAGAAGCTGATTTGAAGCTTTCAGCCATATAAATGATGGATACATGAGCTGTCCATTAGTTTGTTGTTTAATAATTGTTATTATTTAGTTAAAATTTTGACTTTGGATGTTTGTTTATTTTGATTAGGCTACTTTTATTTAAATTGTTATTTAATGTATTTAATTCATTCTTCTTTTGTTTGCTTAATTAATTTTGAATAGTTCATTATTTGCTTTATTTCCCAGTTTTGCAAGAATCTAAGCAAGGCTAAGGGCACATCACTTTATACTGATAATAGGTAGGTAGGCAGGTATAGGACCAGCCTGTTTTGATGTGTTTGTTAGTCTGTCTGTTTTTTTGTTTGCCTGCTTGCCAAGGAAAATGGACTTCAGTTGCCTGGATAGTATACTCGCCCAGGGTGCATCAGTGGCCCTTTGCTTATACACTTGAGTTTGCCCAATTTGTGATTTAATTACAGATGTTCTGCGTTTGTTGACCTTGGAAATAGCATTTGAGAAAACCGTCTCGCCACAAAGTTCCTGTGAAAGCACAACCATCTTCAACCAGAGATTTCTTATCCTAAAAGATTTTGCCTCTACACCATTAAATACAAGGCATGAATATAATTGAATATAAATAGAGCTGTCAGTTCTAAAGCCACCTGTAAGTACTTCATCTCCTGTTACGTTGGCTCTGTAAGAAATGGAATAGACCTATATTACAGGAGACATTGTGAGTGGTCACAGGAGTGAAAGTACCTGTGAAATTAATGATGACACAGATCCATTTAGAGCCCCCGTAACCATTACAGTACATCATCGTGCACATTGTGTGTGTAGTGACCATGGGTTGTACACTACTTCAAGGCATTGTGGGAAACTTTGTATCAGGTGTATTAATACTCACACACACACACAGACACACACACACACACCTTGCTAGAGTTAAACCCTCCCTTTTGCCTTCAGAACTGTCTTAATTCTTCATGGCACATGTTCAACAAAGGGGCTCGAAATCCTCAGAGATTTTGATCCATGTTGACATGATAGCATCACAGATTTGTTGGCTGCACATCCATGGTATAACTCTCCTGTTCCACCACATCCCAAAGGTGCTCTATTGGACTGAGATCTGAAGACTACAGAGGCCATTTGAGTACAGTGAAATTCTCAAGAAAACAGTTTAACATGATTTGAACTTTGCAACATGGTGCGTTATCCTGCTGGAAGCAGCCATCAGTACACACTCAGGTAGGCTGTGGCATTTCAGCAATGCTCAGTTGGTACTTAGGGGCCCAAAGCGTGCCAAGAAAATATTACCCACACCCTTATACCACCAGCAGCCTGAAGTGCTCATACAAGGCAGGATGAATAAAAGTGGACCTCATCAGATCAGGCATAATTTTCCCAGTTCCCAGTTTTCCTTCTTTTGCCGAATGTTGTTAGGCCTCCACAAACTGTAGCCTCAGTTTTCTCTTCTTAGCTTGGGTTGATCTTCAACTGCCGTAACCCATCTGCTTCAAAGTTGCACATATTGTGGGTTCAGAGATACTCTTCTGCATACCTTGTAACAAGTGGCTCACCTTTTTATACCATTCTCTGTAAACCCTAGAGATGCTTGTGTGGGAAAATCCCAGTAGATCAGCTGTTTTCTGAAATACTCAGACCAGCCTGTCTGACATTGAAAGCCACATTCAAACACACTTAAATCACCTTTCTTCCTCATTCTGATGCTCAGCTAGTCTTGACCATGTCTAAATGCGTAAATGCTTTGAGCTACTGCCATGTGATTGGCTAATTAGATATTTACATTAACAAGCAACTAAATAGGTGTATCTAATAACCTGAGTTGTGGTCTGATTCAAACAAATGCCAACCTTCATCTTAATCTTTTTTTTTTGGGGGGGGGGTTGAACCCCACATCACACTTCAGAAAAAGTTTGGACTTTATAACATAATTTTATTATATGAATATTTATAAATATTGGCTACCTACTGGAAAACAAAACAGAAATTGTGGTAAAAGAGCTTTTTTCCCACTGTAATTATGTGAAAGGTAAAAAGAGGAGAACAGCCACATCAAATTACAGCCCACATAACTTATTACATTAGTTTAATTAAAGGAATAAGTAATTTGTCAGCCTCACATTAAACATTAAAGAATAACTGTGTTAGATTCATCTGCATATTATGTGTTACACTGATTTCTCTATGATGTTTTTGTAACAGATAACAGTCTGCATTTGAAAAAGATGCGTTTGTCTTCTACTGCAGCAAACCTCTCATAAGTTACTGCAGCGCTACAAAAACTATGCCTGATTACGGCGCATTTTTAAAAGCGCTGTAGCTATTTCTTTACTTATTTCTATTCCACCACGTGTATCAGTGTGGGTGTACCTGTGCTCAAAGGAAAGTGTAGGGGTCAAACCACAGCCAATAGTTTACACTATGATAAGCTATATTGATTCTCCTTTCTTTTCTTTTCTTTTTTTTTTAAAAATTAACTAGACAATAAGAGGTTATTAACATAATTTTCCTCATACTTTAGTGTAGTGTCACTGTAGTGACATTTAAATTCTACTAAGTTTCATTAAGTGTTTGACTTCTACCAGAATTTTATGAAAATTGTACCCCCATCCGTTTTCACCGTGCAAAAAGTGGGGGCTTCATGCATACTACAAACAAACTCATGTGCTGCTGAAGCGAGTTGAACACTCTTGTTACTGTTTCACACCAAACGCTCCCACACAAACACAAAGGGAAATGGGTTTCTGTCCAGACGTTTACAGACTGCACTTAAGAAAACAACAGCAGGTACTTGAGTGCAAACAGAAAGTTAGCTCATATAAAAAAACAGATGTAGAAATCTCCCACCAGTGGAGACAATTAAAATGCAAACATAATGTATACATATTCCTTCAGGGTCGAGAGATAAGTGTCAGATTTCTGTTGTTTGTATGATCCATCTTTGTGCAGAAGAGCAGCTGTGGGCTCCTTCTTTCTCTACAGTGTTTCTTAATTTGAATTTTAAAAAACTACCTTTCACAGCAGTACAGACATCCTCTTTGAGAAGAGGAAAGCTGTTAACGAAGAAGCCCTACACATTTCCTTACAGCGCTCACACAAATTATAGGGAGGTTAAACTAGTCCTCTCCTGATGTTGCTGACGAGAGACCTCTTTGAGCTAATTCGAGGAATCCTCCTGTAAGGCTTTGGATCCTAATTGTGGAAGACTTTACAGTACACAAATGTTTGTGCATGCAGTCGGTATATATTAGTGAAATGTTCCAAGCCTTCAAAGGTATTTCTCTGGGAAGAACAATTGCGAGAAGGCAGACAAAAGTGGGAGAAAAACAGCAACCGGCCCTCCGAGGGAATGAGGATCCAGCAGTTAGGTGATATGGGTGATGTGTATGGATGAGGCTATGATGGAGAGAGCGAGAGAAGAGGGAGGAGAGCGATGTTTACGGGTGGGGGGTAGCGAGGCCAGTAAACTGCTTGTGAAATGAAAATGGCTCTTTAGCAGAATCCAGGACACTTGGGCGCTGCGCTGGATCAATGTCTCTGATTTACTGTCTGAAAGCCTGTCAGGGAGAAAGAGAGCGAGCAGGGTGGGGTGTGTGGGGGCAGGGGAGGGGTGGGGTGGAGGCTGGACGTAGAGAAGTTAGAAGCTTAAAGGTAGAAGAGCCCTTTAATGGAAGGAGACAGAGGAGAGATGGGGAGAGGTAAAGGATGGAGAGGGAAATTGTCCGTCAGAGTGACAGTGCGAGGAGGCAGAATCAGAGGGATTGCTCCTCAAGTCCTCACGGCCAAGATACAAAATCAATCTGTCAAGACGATGGGGAAGGGCAATCTTGTTTTGTGTGGGGAATTGGTGCGGCCATTTGGGGTAAAATCAATAGGGGACACATGGTGCTTCTTAAATCCTTACTATCCCACAGAGGCCAGATTATTGACAAACAGTGGAGAGTACGTAGGCAGTACACAAATCCGTAAGTTGACCCATGTGCAAGGAATCTATAATCTATTGGTGCATAAAAGAAGTGCTTTCTGCTGTAAACTGAGGAGTCATGTAAATGACAGAAAGGCGACTTTGAGCTAAGAAAATCTATCTATCTATCTATCTATCTATCATTTTTTTCATTACGTTAACCATCAGAGTTTAGCATTTTAGTGTGCTAATATTTGCTCGTTTGCTGAAACACGGGTATTTCCCAGTTGGGTGAGTTGAAATTGAAGCCAATACTGAAGTGCTTCAAAGGGCAACACTACCGAGACCAGACCTGAAGCTCTCTCCAAAGGAGATAAAAAAAAAAAAATATATATATATATATATATATATATATATATTTATAAAAAAAGAGATTTTGTTACATATATATATATTTTTTATCTCCTCTGGCTCCAATAAACTCCCACACCAGAAGCATTGTGAGATCATCTCTCATGTCAGTATATATTTTCATTATGAGGACGGACAAATTGACTCCTTCTGATCATAGTGTACTGGCGGCTATTTTTAAATGAATTACCTAATTCAAATAAAGTTATGGTCTCTGTGTGTGTGTGTGTGTGTGTGTATGTGTGTGCGCGTGCGCGCGTGCGTGCGTGCGTGCATGTGACTTATTGGCTTCACTGACATAAGCATGGTCCAAGTGATTGACAGACAGTTTGGAGTTGGGTCAAGAGTTAACCAGTGAACTCCAGGCATGTTGTGCATGGTTTTTATCAATTTATATTGTCATTTGGAATTGGAGCAGGCATGGAGAGTTGTGCTAAGTTGTCTGTAATTATGACTTGTTCTTCAGGACATACTGCCACAGTGTAGTAGTTTACACACTCGCCTAACAAGTGAAAGATCCCAGGGAAGAGAGAAATCCCTCAGGAAAGGCATCCGATGTAAGAGCTGTGCCAAATCAAACATGCGAACCTACCCGCTGTGACAACCCCATGTGAATAAGAGAGCAGCCGAAAGTACCTTCTTCTTCAGAACATGCCCATCTTCAAAGTTAACAGATTATCAAAGTTGTTACAGAAAATCCCAAGGGGGACATTTGCCAAAGTTTGTACCAGTCTACCCAACACTTGTTGAATTATTTGGCTCAAAACCAAAAAGTAGCCTAAACCAGTCGCTGCTGCAGTCATTAAAATCATTTAGATTAATCTTCTAACATATATCTGCACACATTTGCATCTGATCCACCTAGTAGATGTTGAGATATTTTAGTAAATAAATGAAAACAGGTGGAGACAAGTCGGTACTGATCCTCTTAAACTTGTAAATTGTAACTTGTCTAATCAACTGGATATGAAACACAGAAGAAATCCTGACAACCCGAGAATGTTTGGTATTTTTGACTTTATTTAACAGCTAATTAATCACTTTTCAAATACTTGATTAATTTTCTACAGATCAGTGAATGGATTAATTGATGCAGCTCTGTCATGTCTGCTGTTCAGTGTTTTGACCACTGATGTCAGTGATTTGCTGTGTGTTTTGTATCTGTGTAAAGGGAGGATTGTATTCCTGTGAGGATCCCACTGTCTAACACATACACACACACACACACACACACACACAGGTGGAGCTCTGGGACTCAGGACGACAGAACGGACGTCTCGACAAGTGTTTTCCCGCACCCTCGGGACGCCAGAAGTCTGGTGGGGGGTGGGGGGGGGCTGGGAGCGTTTTATTTTTATTTTGAGTGTTTAATGTATTAAAAGGGGCTGGGGTAATGAATTATAATCTTTAATGCAGAAACCGATCGATACCACCCAGAGAATAAATCAGCTTTTACTGAGAGCGTCAAAGCCCCTTAATACACTAGGGGAGAGAAAGGGAGTGCATGGGGAGGAGGAGGAGGGAGCAAGCAGGGACAAATTGTTAGGAGAGGAGGAAGGATCCCAGATGAAGTGGGGGGGGGGGGATAAGAGAGGGAGAAGTTAGAGGTAAAGAGACGGCTGGAGGCAGACGGAGGGAAGTTATAGATGAACAGAGTCACCTTTGGGCTAACCTCATTGAGTAAAAGCCCGGTGAAAGCAGAGATTCTGACAGTTTTGTGAGGAGGCGAGGTTGCAGGGTCAGTCGGTGTGTGTGCGCACACACTCCACTTACTTGTTATTTCTCCACCTAGTTGCATTGTGTTCCCTCTCAAGGATCCCCTCCCCGACTTTTGTTGCCTGGAGCAAAATATAATTAATTGAATTACTCCACCACTTCTCGATCAAAGATCACCTCGCCGCGCTCTTGTCTCGGTGCCTGCCCAACTGGGGGGCCTCTGCTGGGAGAAAATGCCTAACAACAATCTATGAATTATAACTTTTTATTAACCCAAAGCAAAGTTTCAGTGGTGTGAGCTGCTTCCAAATCAGGCAGGCGGCACACACAAGTCTGGGAAGACTAAAGAACAGCTTGATTTGAATTCAGTTGATAGTTACAAAGATTCATCTCAGTGGCAAACACAAAGACTGAACAAAAACCTAATGCACCTAAGTATTTAGGATGCCTTACTTGTTCAGTAAGTGGACTAAGTGTTTTAAGTGAGGTTTTTAGTCCAGGGAGACTCTTTAGTAAGACACAACCATGAAAAATTGATATCTCAGGCCGGTACTGGAGGTGAACGGGCAGAGGAAGTGGTGAGGAAAAACATACTGCAGGCCATGGAGGTTGGAAGAAAAAAAAGAAAAACCAGCTTCACAGAAAAAGAAAATATAGAGCATTGGAGGAAGGCCAAAAATGTTGAAAAGGAGGCTTGAAAAAGTGATTTTTACTGATAGTGTTACACCCCTCAGGTGCTCAATAATTAAGCAGCTGAGCACACTCTTGAGATCCAACTGTGATGTCAGCCAAGACAGCCATCCATCATTCATCGCTTTAGGAATCAGGGGTGGAGATGGCACTTAATCACTCATTTTGTGGCAAAGACTTCTCTCTTTTTTTTCCAAGGCCTGTTATTTATTTATTTATTTATTTATTTCTCTTGACTGAATTTGCATTGATGCTCCCTGGGCTAAGCTTTCTTTCAAAAATACTGCTTTATTTCAGCCGTAGATTGCCCTGAATAAATATGGCTCAAATTACAAATGAGCCACATTATTTCTTTCTCTTTATTAATTCCCCTCTTTACAAATTTTCTTGATAACCCACAGAGGGTCATAAACAGAGGAAAAATAACCTGCAAACATTTTCACAAGGCTGCAGTGTTGAGAATTTAAAGCCTTACCCTTCACTTTTAGTCTGTGGGCTCTGTCTGTCTGTGTGCCTGAAGGCATGTGATTGTTGCATCGCACTCATAATAAGCCTCTGAGTGACTGGCAGAACCAATATCTTGCTATCGCTTTGCCCTGCGCTCACTCAGGCGGCTCGGTGTGCAGCCCCCGTCATGCATCTCAATTCCACAAACACAATGTTCGGCGCCCAGAGAAGGGGCCTGCTTTTTGATTAATGTCACCATGACAACTACATAATTCATGAATTGTATTAGCGATCCATTTGTCATTTGCAAATCAGAATTTAGGATGTGTGTTTAAGAAGGGGTAGAAAAACTGGGAGCTATGCACTGCTATTATCCTTGTCTCCTGCACACATGCGCACCCAAAAGAACACTCCTAACGGAAATGCTGACGTACCCCTGTCCTAATCTGGGAGGCTGGAAGCTGCTTGTCTTATGAGAGGGCCCTTTTAGCTTCATGATGAACTCTCAGCTCTGCACATTTGGAAAGCTGCATGCTAATTCCCGCCCTTCTTCATCTGTCCGTCTGTCTGTCTGTTGACAGAGGCCTGGCCGGCTCTACACTGACACCATTTGGTGCAACAGTGAAAGGAGATAAAAAGGACTCTCATTAAAGCACTAATGCAACTCATTTGCCATTTGATCAATGGCTAGATTTACACAGGAACCCTAAACTAAATGGGATTTTCAACCATATGTGAGCCAGATGGCAGGGTTTCTCATGTTTATGTGGCTGTACGCAAATAAGGTCCGGGGGGTTACGCAGAGGTTTTCCATCAGATTTATGTATTATTTTGCTTTCTGCATGAATCTGACCCTGAGAAAGAAACTGCATTGCAGATGACTTCATTATTTTTGTCTCAGTTCTGTACTTAAATCTTTTTCTTGCAGGGATTTTTATGCTTTTGGTTCACCTTGCTCCAGTGCTTTTCCTTTTTACCTTGAAGCTCCTCTCACAAAAAAAAAAAAAAAAATATCAGCAGCTTTAAAAAGTCACACTTTTTTGACTTTGAGTGAGCCAACTTAAAGGAGAGGCGATCAGAAGGAGCAGCAGGAACACTGAACATTTTTTAGTTAATCCTGTAAAGGTTTATGGAAAACGAGATGAAGCACTTCAAGCACTGAACTTTAATGCTCAAGTGAAATTTGCATATGAGGGCTCTGCTCTACTTTCTGCCACAGCTGAGCCACATATATGTCACATATGATATACCCCATGAAATCTACTCTAATGTTCCTGATGTCTTCTGCAGGCATCAGTAATTAACCGCCTCCACACACACTGCAGAGCTGCTGTCTGAGAATCTGCAGAGGGATTTACACTGTGAATGTGGAGCCTTGAAACTGGCAAGTGTAGTAAAAGGTCATGTCAAAATACAACTGAATACATCAATAAATAATGTTAACAATTAAAATGGAGACAATGTTATGACAGCAGAAACACTGAGCTTCTTAATTGTTACAGAGGCAATATTTTAGTGTTACAGTAGTTTGTTAGGATGAAATGTTTTACTGCTCTTACAACACAATTAATTCTTTCACTGAAGACTGAAGCCTCCACTTACTCAGTTCAGTCTTTAATAGCTGTCACCGGTCATTTCTTTAGTTACACCTTGATTGTACCAGGTTGGACCCCCTTTTGCCCTCCCAGCCGTCTTAATTCTTTGTGATTCAACAAGATGTTGGAAACATACCTCACAGATTTTAATCCATGTTGACACGATAGCATCACACAGTTGCTGCAGACGTGTCAGTTCCACATCCATGATGAAAATCACACCCCAAATGTGCTCTACTGGATTGAGAACTGGTGACTGTACACCACACCATTAAACCCTCACCACTAGCCTGAACTGTTGATACAAACTGGATGGAGCCATGCTTTCATGTTAGTCACGCCACATTCTGACCCCAACATCTGAATGTTGCAGCAGAAATCAGTCTCAGTTTCCCGTTCTTAGAAGTGACACCATGGTGTGGTCTTCTGGTGCTGTAGCCCATCTGTTGTGCATTCAGAGATGCTCTTCTACATACCTTGGTTGTAACGAGTGGTCATTATATGTAACAAGTTACTGGTGCCTTTATGTCAGCTTGCAGCAGTCGGCCATTCCCCTCCAAAGAAAGAAGACTGTAAATGCAGGAGCATGGGTACTTATTACATAACTTGGTTTCATTCTTATGTTTGTCAGTCATCATTTCTTTAACTTGTTTGAATTGACTTGAGTTTGTGATGAATTAACATGGGTCACAGGTTACATAAGTGAGTCACTTTTTTTTTTTGCATTCATCCTCTTAAATAATTTCTTGATAATGCAGTGAGGGTTATAAAAGTAGAAAAATAATGCATAAATGTTTTATTTCGACAAGGCTCAGGCGCTGAGAATTTCTAGCCTTACTCTTCCTTTAACTTCACATACCTTTTGAACAGTTGCTGTTTGCAGCCTCTGTGGAACTCACTGGTGGATTTGCCTCATCTGTCAAGCCAGGACAGAAACAAGCAGAGATTGTTGGCTGTTATTAGCTTATATGGTCTCAGAATTCACCAATATAAAAACATTTGTACAGAAAAAAAGAGTGCAGAAGAAGAGATTAGAGATGTCCAGCAGAGTGGCTCAGACTCCATTGCTTACTTGTCTGCAGCACATGTAGCAGAGTAGCATCACAGCTGAACAGACAGTGGAGTGGAGTCAGCCATAGTCAATTCAGAATAACACATCAAAAATGACTTGATTTGGAAAAATTATTCTAATTTATATTGTTCACTTAATGTTAGCAGATGCTTGTGGTGGCATTCATTAGAAACTAATGTTGAATTTTGTGAAGTAGGTAATGACTGGTGTTGCCAGCCAGTTGGCTGGCCAATCAAGCACAATATTAACATGGTCAACAAAACCATTTGGTAGCAGTTTTGGCACAGTGAGCAGAAGCTACATCCTGCTGGAAAAGGAAATCGAGATCTCCATAAAGATTGTAAGCAGATGGAAGCATGAAGTGCTTTAAAATCTCCTGGCAGATGGTTGCATTGACTCTGGACTTGATAAAACATAGCAGACCAACTATCACCAACACCAGCAGAAGATATGGCATCATCACAGACTCTGGGAACTTCATTCTGGACTTCAAGCACCTTGGATTTTGTACACTTTTCCTCCACACTCCAGGACCTTGATTTACAAAAGAAATGCAAAACTTACTTTCAACTTTGGACCACTGAGCAACAGTCCAGTCCCTTTTCTCCTTGGCCCAGGTAAGACACTTCTGATGTCTCTGTTTCAGGACTGGCTTGATACCAGGAATGCAACAGTTGCACCGGTTTTCCTGAATTTGTCTGTTAGTGGTGGCTCTGATACACTGATACCAGCTTCACTCCACTCCTTGTGAAGCATTCTGAAGTTCTTGAATCAACTTTTCTTGACAGTCCTCTCAAGGGTGCGGTCATCCCTGTTGCTTGTGGATCTTTTCCTACCACACTTTTTCTTTCCAGTCGTCTTCGATACAGCACTCTGCAAACAATGAGCTTTTTCAGCAGTGACCTTGTGGCTCACCCTCCTCGTGGAGGGTGTTAATGATTGTCATCCAGACAACTGTAAAATCAACATTTTTCCCCATGATTGTGGTTGCATATACTGAATTAGACAGAGACATAAATGATATTTATACTTAAGTTTCTAAGATATTCCAGGATTTCAAATTTTCATGTGCTATAAGCCACAATCACCAAAATAAAATTAAAAAAAGCCTTGAAATATTTTTTTTCATATGCTTTAAACACAGAATCTCTGAAAGTTTACCTTTTGAATTCAGTGAAGAAAAAAATTAACATTTTCACCATATTCTTTTTTCTTTTCCTTCTTTTTGTGCACTAGATATATAGTCAGGGTACAATCAGCTTTATTTGTAGTAAGTATGTACTAAAGGGGGTGTTAATTGCTTCACAAATGAGTAGGACTGCAACTTACTGATTGAAGTATTTATTCATGTATTCAAAAATACTAGGAGGATCTTCTATTTAAAATATTCAGACATAAAAGAAGAAGCATTAAAATGGTTTCCATGGACCACATAACGTAAGAAATTGTTATTAATTCAGCTACGGAGACTCTACAGTTCTGTCTTGTGGTGTTGTGCTGTCATCACTTGAGTGCTGATTATCTGGAAGACAAAAGAGAGAAAAAAAAAATATTAGGTCTACCTTTGAGGGATTTTAGATGGTATGATGACTCTGTGCAGTTCACATTAATTCAGCTTGACATTTACCTTGTTACCCCAAAGATGTTTCTACAGCTGTGCTTGCAGCTCACTTGTTAACACAGAAAAACTTTGAAAACATCCATCTGAACAAATAATGCCCCTGTTACTTATTTACACTTTTCCTTCTTGAGGGAAAAGCTGGCAAACTTGTTAGGGTGGATATTTTTAAACCATGAGCACACATTTTCCTCATGGCATTGTCTCCTCCTCACCTTTCACTTCATCCTCCTCAGCACTCTCGTGACTGGTCACCAAGGCGTCTGCTTCCTGAGATACACGTCTCTCTCCCTCCCATAGGACGGAGGAGTTGCTCTGGCTGGACCGCTGCTGCCTTGTCTTGTGGTCGCCGGGACTAAAAGATTGTGAAACTCCAGAGCCTCCTCTGGCCAATCCCAACCCCCAGCCGTGACGGGAGCCCAGCTTACGACGGCCCCCGGAGCCAGAGCGCGTAGCCGGTGCCCCGGGAAGAGAGACCTCCATTTCTGCCTGGGGTGGAGTTTTTCTCAAAGGAGAAGGGGAGACTGGAGCGCTGCGAGGGTCTGAAATAGTTTGAGATGAATTGAGAAATGGTTACTATGTAATCTCAAATGGCACATTTTTACAGGTGTAAATTTATCATTAATCGTTCATTCAAAGATATGAGTATAATTAATATAGAGGAACCTCAGCAAACCAGCATTTGTTTTCCTCTTTGTTTAGTCAGATGAGAACATTTAAAGCACAAAGAAAGAAGGTAAAATGTTTTTTCCAGTGTACAAAGATGGGTGCAGGAAAAAAATCAGGGAACGATAACTGTGGCTCAGGTGGTAGACCTGAACAACCATTAATGGCGGTTTTATTAGTTTGATTCCTTCCCTCCTCATGTCTAAGTGTCCTTGAGCAACACATTAAGCCTCTAAAATCTGCGGCACTGCCAGCCATCAATCCACGAATGTGTGACTGACAAGTGATGTGAAGCTCTTTGTTTTGATACAGCAGAAAAGCAGAGAAAAATTGTTGTAACTCTTCATTTTAAATCCTCATTTAGCAATTATTAAGCGACTATATAAAATATGTAAACAATTAAATCTACAACGCTCTGTAACAAGCATTAATTTTGTATCCATTTTTTGTGGCATATATGTAAACTATTCTATAAATTCTAAATGATTGAACCTTTTAATATTATGTTTTTATTTTTGATGAATATTTTGTAATGTAAACCTGCCAATAAGTGCATATCAGAATTAAGGAATATAAAGAATTAATAACAAAGTTGGGAATTATTGAGAAATATTATACATTAAACACTCAGATGTGTCCTTATATTTGCTTCCAGCTACATTATAGTCTATTCTAAATCATTGTTACCTGTTTCTTTGTGTACTGCTAATAAAGACTTAGACGTGCTGCAGAAAACTTCCGCACATTTTCAGCACTAGCAATAACATAGAAAAAGCATCATTTAAGACATATTGCTGACAAAATGCTACATCTGATTTTGTTCAAACTGCATGCTGAGTAATAGTTATTCAATTTTAGAGCCCATAGGGTGGATGAGTTCAATTCCATTTTTGTTATTTTCCCCAGTCTTTTGCATTAAAATGGGCATGTGTCTGAAATAACATATCTCTCTTTTCATATGGATCTTGGGATTTGAAATGTGAGGTATGATGAGAACTATATTAAAAATTATAATGAGCACATTCAAATATTGCTTGGAACTTTAAGTTTATTTAAAAGCAGAGGTTGAAGTGCGCTGGAGTGCATTCTGGCACCTTCGGTAAATGAGTAATTAAATCTGATGGACAGTTTAATACAAAATACTATAAAGCAAGTTCATTTTTCATGCTTCATCTAGCTGATGCCACAGAGGTAGTTAAATACCACCAGGTCCCGCCTGTGCACATTTTTTTTTTCATTTTTCTCCCCGTCTTGCATCCTTGCTGCAGATGGCAATAAAGGTGTTCGTCCCAGTACGTCAGCGTCTAGCTAGCACTTCTAAAGAGAGAAGCGAGCATAAATAGACTAACCCTTTTCCTGAAGTGGCAGGTATTCAACATTTCAAAGAGCTCAACTAATCCAAAACACGAACTGATCCGTGCAGTTTGGCACACAATGGGCCTGCTAGCTAGAATTTATGTATTTTCCAGGAAAAAGAAGCATTAGCTTTCTTCTCTGAGACAGAGAAAGATGTAAGAAAGACACGACAGGACAGAAGAGGAGAGGACGATGAGAGAGTTTTCTTAAAGGTAAGGACTGTTCTGCAAGTCCTCTTCCTCATTTTGGCTGCTTCCTTTAGGGGTCACTACAGCAGATCGTCTGCCTCCATCTCACCCTGTCATCTCACACCAACCCTCTCTGCATGTCCTCCTTCACTACATCCATGAACCTCCTCTGAGGTCTTCCTCTTTTCCTCGTGCCTGGCAGCTCCGTACTCAACATGCAGCTCAAGTGACATTTGATAAAGTGGAAATTTAAAGCTTAAATTCGTGTTAGATTTATTTAATCAGACACTCTGTACATGATGTGTTATGATGAGTTACCTGCTCATTTTATATTCTGAATTTTTTTTTAAACAAATTAAATGAAAACAATTCCAAGTTCAAACTGGACAGCAACTTCAGGCTAAACCAGGTAGTTTGCAGTACTGTGATGCAGTTTACAGTGATCCACTTTATTGGATTGGTGCAGGGAAGACTGTGATGCCCAAGGTCACTTCAAGTTTGGGCCCTGGCTACAAGCAGAGACATTAGCTGAAAGAGACATGGCACTGGGATAATAATGAATTTAAGCTGATGTTCTTTAATAATATTGGTCAAGTTTTAGGGTTGGAAAGCAGCCATGGTGGCTGCTTTAAAATCTAATCTGCTTCTATATTGTATAATGTATGGCTAAATCCACAAAGAGCAGTAAACTCCAGAGAAGCAG